>CAUYQU010009873.1:0-20449 GCA_963574635.1 Cheracebus regulus
TTCATTTATATTCTTCTCTAAGTTGTCCATTCTCATTAGCATTTCGTTAAATCTTCTTTCAAGGTTCTTAGTTTCTTTGCATTGGGTTAGAACATGTTCTTTTAGCTCACAGAAGTTTCTTATTATCCACCTTCTGAAGCCTGATTATGTGAGTTCATCACACTCATCCTCCGTCAGGCCTTGTTCTCTTACTGATGAGGAGCTGCGATCCTGTGTAGGAGGAGAGGCATTCTGATTTCGGGTGTTCTCAGCCTTTTTGCATGGGTTTCTTCCCATTTTTGTGGATTTATCCACCTGTCATCTTTGTAATTGCCTACTTTCAGATTGGGTCTCTGAGTGGACGTCTGGCTTGTTGGTGATAAAGTTTTTTCCTGTTTCTTAGTTTTCCTTCGGGGGGCGCCCCTTCCCTACAGAGCTGGGCCTTCCCGGGTTCAGCTGTGCTTGCTCTCAGTCCTCAGCGCTTCCAGTTGCTGTTCTCCTTGTGGGGATGGGACCCGCTGAGCCCGACTAAAAGGGCATCCAGTCCCATACACTCCACACCGAGAAGCGCCGCGCCGGCGACCTGTGTGGCTCCTTTGCCGGGAATCTCCCAGTCCGTGGGCATCAAAAATTCGTCTGCAATTGCGGCATCCACTTGCTCTCTGCGCTTTCACTGGGAGCTACAATCCTGAGCTGCTGCTACGTGGCCATCTTGGATCTCTCCTGTGCCAGTTTTCTGGGGAGTAGCTTTACCTCTCTCATGGTAGGGTACAGGATTTCCTGTACCCTGTGTCTTCTTTCATGACTTACTCTCTCATTTTGTTGGAGCACATCCTCCAGCAGCTTCCCTAGAGGCTTTGTGCCTCTTTTCTTCCCCATTGTATTGTTTTTCATGCCTGTTTTCTTTCCCATTGTTCTGCTGCTTTGTGCCTATTTTATTCATTCCCTCTCATTTTAGTGGGGACTTAAGGGGCAGACATAAATTTGCTCCATTGAAGCAGAAGTTTATTAGTTCATTTTTAAATGGAGGAAAATGAGGGCAGAAAAAGAGACAGATCCTACCCAAAGCCACATGATGAGTTAATGGCAGGGCTGGATGGGTTTTGCATGTTGCTTTCTCCCAAACACCTCCCTCCTGGGTAGAGGCCGGGGTCCTGGAGAAACCTGCAGAGAGACTGTTTTTTGGGAGGGGGAGGGTATCAGGCAGAGCTGCTAATGGTAGCCATTACTTGGTGCTCATGGAGTCTGGAGTTTTAAGAGAGCTGGCTTCAGGCAGCTTTAAGCAAAGCAAGTCCCTCTGCCCTTCAGCCTTAGCTTCCTCATCTGTCAAATGCAGGAGTGGTGAGGATCACATAAGATGCTGCATGTCCTACCCTTGGGACGTGCCAGACACCTAGAAGTTAGAGGTCGCTCTTCCGTCATGACGGTGATGGCATGCCCTTTTCCAGGGCCAGAGCTAGTTCCTGGAGGAGACATCGCACAGGGCATGGATCGCTGTGGTGCCATTTTCCTGTGCCTGTGCCTTCTGATGTTGCAGAATGCAGCAGCAGGTAAGGGGGCTCTGCTGAACTGGGGGAAGCCCTAGCCCAGGCTGGGACTGTGGTGCAAAAGCGGAGGCGTCAAACCACGGGAGATTGCAAGGGGCCACTTAGGCTTCCTGGGGGCAGTAGGAGCTGCTTGTGAACTAGACTCTCAGTCTGGGATGGAAAGCCTAGGGGCTGTGGGGCCAGGGGGCAGCTGAGACACAGGCTGAGGGTGAGGTGTGTCCCCACAGAGCCACGGAAGGAACTGAGCATCATGAAGAATATGGAGGCGCCCAAGGCCCGGAGCTCGTTTTCTTTTCCTGGGTGAGTTGGATGTGTCTCTCTCCTGTTTAGACTCAGCTGTGCCTCCCACCCCAGGCCTGCACCTCGAATCAGTGGGCCTGGGTTGGTCCAGTGTAGACTCTTAACTGTGCATTTTTCAGCACTTTTATTGAGCACCTACTGCATGCCTGACACTAGGCTCTGGAGATGCCGGGCAGGCATGTCACTGCCCTCAGGAAGTTTATCATCTAGGAATGGAGGCCCTTAATCTTGGATGTCATGAAACTAAGTGTGGAATTGTGGGTCTCTATGCATTTTCCTGGGAAGGGGCTCTAAGACTCTGGCTGGATTCTCCAGGGTCTATGACCCAAAGACTGAGCAGCTCTGGGTGAGAGGCCAATGCTGAAGACTGGCCAGGGATAAGAGTGACTGCAGGGAAGCTGTGAGGGAGCAGTCAGGGAAGACTTCCTGGAGGAGGTGACAATAAACTGGGACCTGAACAGAAGTTAATTGAGAGGAGAGGAGGGATGGGATAGAGAAGTAAGTATGCCAAAGACACTGTGTGCAGTGGTCAGGAGGTGGGAGTGACAGGGGTGTGGGTGGGGAGACCCTGCCCTCCCAGGCTGTCTAGAGCCCCCTCTCACCCTTACCCCACTCTGGGCTCTGGGCTCCCTGGCCATCTCTCCGGGCCGCAGTCAACTCCACCAGCTGGAGCAGATGCTACTGAACACCAGCTTCCCAGGCCACAACCTGACCTTGCAGACAGCCACCATCCAGTCTCTGGCCTTCAAGCTGAGCTGTGACTTCTCTGGCCTTTCGCTGACCAGTGCTGCTGTGAAGCGGGTGCCCCAGGTCAGAGGCTGTGGGGAGTGGGGGGTGGCCATTTGCCCCCGCCCTAGAAATCCCCCAGGGGTTTAAGGTCTGGACTTTCTCTGGGCTCCACTGTCCTCCTCCCCATACCCCCCAGTCCAGGCTCTGCCCTAACTGGGAGTGTGTCGCCTCCTCTGTAAATTGGGGCTGATACTCGCTGTGTGAACTGTGGAAAGGGAGGTGGTTTACGGCCCCTCCAGGGCAGAGTCTGCTTCCTGCTTTGGCTGGAGGCTGCCCCCTGGGGGAGGCAGCTGTGGGAGAGGCCAGGAACCCCGGCTCCTTTTAGGACCCCGGGGTGATTGGCTGGGTCTCTGGCTGGGACTGGGGCTGGGTCTGTGGTAGCTCCATCCCTGAGTAGCAGGGAGGGAGGGCCATCTTGGGAAGTCTGGGAGGAGACGCAGCCTGCCGGGAGAGGGTTCTGTAGGTGGAAACCCCGAGGAGGTTTGTGAAGGTGTTGGGGTGGGCGGCAGTGAAGGTGTTGGGGTCGGGTCTGCAGGTCCTGGTTGCCAGATGCAGCCAGTCTGTGACCCTCCGCAGGCCCGCAGTCAGCATGCTATGCAGTTCCCCCCTGAGCTGACCCGGGATGCCTGCAAGACCCGCCCCAGGGAGCTGCGGCTCATCTGTATCTACTTCTCCAACGCCCACTTTTTCAAGGTCAGTGTGATGGCGGGCCAAGGAGGTGGTGCCGGCCCCTTCTCGGGATCCACCGCAGGCGTCCATGTCACTGCCTGGCCTCTGGGAGACCAGCACCAAGTGAGACCAGCCTGCTGACTGCGCAATCCAAGCTAGCCATTGACCCTCTCTGGGCCTCAGTTTCCCTGCCAGATTTAGCAGAATGTTAGGAAGGCACAATTACAATCTCCAGATGATACCTAAGAAACCTACTATGTGCCTGTCCCTACACAGGAGACAGACAAGAAGGCACTTGTTCTCTGCCTTCAGAGAGCTCTCTCTCTTGATGGTTGGACTAAGACCTTAGAGATTTATTTTTTTGGCAGAGTCTTGCTCTGTTGCCCAGGCGGCAGTGCCGTGGTGTGATCTTGGCTCACTGCAACCTCCACCTCCTGGGTTCAAGTGATTTCCCTGCCTCAGCCTCCCAGGAATTATAGGCATGCACCACTATGCCCAGCTAATTTTTGTATTTTTAGTAGAGACTGGGTTTAACCATGTTGGCCAGGCTGGTCTTGAACTCCTGGCCTCAAGTGATCCACCAGCCTCAGCCTCCCAAAGTGCTGGGATTACAGATGTGAGCCACTGTGCCTGGCCAGACCTTAGAGATTTAATGTCAGCACAAGACTGATGATAGCCATAGAGATCCAGAGCGATGGACGAGTGAGGGTGGGGTCGGGGTCCTTCCATTGGGCGGTCCAGGAGCTTCTGGCGAAGGTGCCTTTCAACCGTGGCTTTGAAAGTGAGTGACAATGGTGGTGAGGTGGAGGGCATGAGGCTGGAACCCATTAAGCGATGGGAGGTGGAGCAGCGGGTGGTGATGGGAGGGTTTCCATAGGGCATGAACAGCACATGCAAAGAAAGCTGGGAGGCTGGGAGGGCTTTCACGCTGCACACGTGAAACCTGCTGCTTGTTCTCAGCCAGGGAAGCGGGCTCAGACCCAGGGGCTCCTCATTCCCCCTGCACTCAGCCCTTCTCCTGCTGCCCTTCCAGGATGAAAACAACTCATCTCTGCTCAATAACTACGTCCTAGGGGCCCAGCTGAGTCACGGGCACGTGAACAACCTCAGGGATCCGGTGAACATCAGCTTCTGGCACAACCAAAGCCTGGTACTGCTGGGGGTGCCCCCATTTCCACTGCATTCTTGCCCCTCTGTGACTCTCCTGTTGAACCCTGGTTTCACCAGGCCTAAACCTGTGGAACCATTTTGGTGACAGACTGTTTGAAACCCATCACACTTTGAAAATTCCTGCTCAAGAAATAAGAGAGAGAGAAGTTTTTACTCATGTATTTGTCAGGATTCTTTCAGTTGTGAGGAAAGATCAGCTCAAGACAGCTTAAGCCCAGAGGGAACTGATTGGTACACATCAATGAAATGTCTAGGGCTGGTCCACCAGCTTCAGGCACGGCTGGATCCAGGAACGGATCAGATGCCCTTGTGGGCGGATGTGATGGATCCAGGAAGGATCTGATGCCCTCTCCATCTCATCAATGGTCTCCTGCCTTGGCTGTCCCTTCTGTGGCATGACGGAAGCTGGAGAGCAAGACTTCCTTTCCCTCTTCCCATCAGGCTCTTTCCCCCACTCCCTACTCCCAACCTGCCACAGGGCAGATCAGGGTCTCAGGATCTTAAAGATTCATCTGGGTCACGTGTCCATCCCTGCACCTGTCACTGTGCCCAGGGGGATGGAATGTGTGGATTGGCCAGGCCCGGGTCACATGGCCCAGGGACTGGGGTGGAGGAGTGAGCTCCTAGGAGAAGTACAGATGCCGATCCTGGAAAAGAGAGGCGTGCTTGTTGTGGGTGGGGGTGGAGTGGGGTGGCTCGCAAGCCTCAATGCCTCCATTCCTCGGCTCCTGGCATTCCTGAAAAGCCCGGAGCCTCTGCTTTCTGGATCCCGCTTCCCTTCAGCCTCACCAGGACTGCCCTGCACTCGGAATTTCACCGTCAGCCTTTCCTTTCTCCCTCTGGGCTTTTGCCATGACAGTTCCCTCCACCTGGAATGCTTTTGCCCTACTCGTGTTGAAATCCAACGCGTCCTTTAAGGCCCCAGGGCCCCCACCTCCCCTTCTGTCTTTGAGTCAGCTCTGCCTGCTCTCCGTGGTTTTCCATGGCTGCCTGCGTCCCTTCCTCCACCTCTCCACCCACGTGGCTTGGCGTTAGGTTGTCTGTGGATGAGTCTCCCCTGACCAGGCGTAGGTCTGAGCACACTGCTGTTCCCCATGGGGAGGAGGGGAAGGGGCCAGCTGGTTATAGAGCGCCTACTGTATAAAAGGCCAGCACTGGACACTCAGGATTCCATGTTGCCTCTTGTTTTCCCACCATTCTTGTGACATGAGTACGAGTGACCGTATTCTGTAGATGACTCAGCTGAGGCTCAGAGCAACTTGCCATCTTGCCTGGGTCACTCTGAGAGTCCCTAATGGAGATGGGGCTGGGATCTGAGACTGAGACCAAAGGCCAGCCCGTGCCTGGTGAAATGTTGGCAATGTGCAGTTGAGTTACTGTTGGCCCCCAGGACTCCCAGACACTGACCCACAGCCTTTCCTCTGCACCCTTTGACTGAGCCCAGCATCTCCCCACAGGAAGGCTACACCATGACCTGTGTCTTCTGGAAGGAGGGAGCCAGTAAGCAGCACTGGGGGGCCTGGAGCCCTGAGGGCTGTCATACAGAGCAGCCCTCCCCCTTTCAGGTGCTCTGCCGCTGCAACCACCTCACCTACTTTGCTGTTCTCATGGTACGTGTACATCCTGAGTGAGGCTCAGAGCTGCAGAGGGCCCTGCATTTGTGGCAGAGGGGCAAGGCAAAAGCTGGTGCAAGGAACAGAAAATCCAACTTAAAAGGGCGTAAGCGCAAAAAAACAGAAGAAAAAAAAACTTATGAACTCATGTTTCTGAAAAGGCTGGGTTAGGCTTCAGGCATGGCTCGATCCAGGAGCTGATCACCAAGATCACTAAGATAGCACTCTACCTCTGTCCCTCAACTGTGCTTGCTCTGTGTTGGCTTAGCCCTCAAACGGGATCTCCTTATGAGCTAATAATATAGCTGGCAGCAGTTCCAGGCTCATGTCCTGGTAGCTTTCAGGCCAGTGGAATAAGCTCTTTTACCCAGTTCTGCCAGCCATGTGTTCATCCCTGAACCAAGCACTATTGGCAGGAAGAGGGAAGGCCCTGCTAGGCCAGGCCTGGCACACCTTTCTGCACAGAGAGGGCAAAGTGGTTGTGTAGACCCCCAGGTGCATAGGGAATGGGGGAAGGGAGGCATTCATAGAAGAAGTGGGAGAGGGGAGAGGGGAGCTGTGGAGGGGCGAAACTCACCGTATCTGCCATGGCCTTGTTCAAGCCAGGTTCATGGCCAGGCTAATGGAGAAAGGGACTTGGAGCGGAGGCTTCGGGAGGGCCCCCTGACTGAGGCTGGGCAGAGGGCGCTGCTATGCTTCTGGCCTCCAGCCCCTCTTCCTTCCTGCAGCAGCTCTCCCCGGCCCCGGTCCCTGCAGCGCTGCTGGCCCCTCTCACATACATCTCCCTCGTGGGCTGCAGCTTCTCCATCGTGGCCTCGCTGCTCACCATCCTGCTGCACTTCCGTGCCAGGTATTCTGCTGCCACAGTGCTGGGCCTGCCCCCGCTCGGCACACCACCTCCCCTTGTGTCCCATTTAGTCCACTAGAACTGGGCGGGCTTCTCCAGAGGGTGGGGGCCAGGAGGTGGGAGACCCACCTTTGGAGCGGCTGCCGTGGGATCCCTGCCCCTTCTTCGCCTCAGATTCCCCGTCAGTGTGCACCTATGCACCCACTGGGTGGTGCAGCTTGGGTGATGTCCCTGGGCCATGGAGGGCCTTACTCTCACCTGCAGGAAGCAGAGTGACTCCCTAACACGCATCCACATGAACCTGCACGCCTCCGTGCTGCTCCTGAACATCGCCTTCCTGCTGAGCCCCACACTCGCCATGTCTCCTGTGCCTGGGTCAGCATGCACGGCGCTGGCCGCTGCCCTGCACTACGCGCTGCTCAGCAGCCTCACCTGGATGGCCATCGAGGGCTTCAACCTCTACCTCCTCCTTGGGCGTGTCTACAACATCTACATCCGCAGATATGTGCTCAAGCTCTGCGTGCTGGGCTGGGGTAAGCACAGCGTCCCTCTTCTCCTCCTCTTGAGGCCTCCAGGCGGGCAGGGTGTTGATCCTCTCTAGTCCTTTCTTCCCCTCCTCCTCATCATCATAGTGGCCATTAGATGACCACCGGCTGTGACCTTGGTCTACACTCACCTCTACTTTCTATATTACTAATTTTATCACTTGTTCCACCGCCATCATCACCATCATCACCTCCTCCACCTCCATCGCCACCATCATCACCTCCTCCACCTCTATCACCACCATCACTTCCTCACCTCCATCACCATCATCACTTCCTCCACCTCCATCACCACCATCATCACCTCTTCCACCTCCGTCACCACTATCACCTCCAGCTCCATTACCACTGCCCCTACCTCCATCACCACCATCATCACCTCCTCCACTTCCATCACCACCATCATTACCTTCTCCACTTCCTTCACCTCCTTCACCACCATCATAACCTCCTCACCACCATCACCACCATCATCACCTACTCACCTCCATCACCACCACCATCTCCTCCATCTCCATCACCACCATTGTCACCTCCTCACCTCCATCACCACCACCATCATCTCCACCTCCATCACCACCATCATCACCTCCTCACCTCCATCACCACCATTATCACATCCTCAGCTCCATCACCACCATCATCACCTACTCCACCTCCATCACCGCCATCATCACCTCCTCCACCTCCATCACCACCATTGTCACATCCTCAGCTCCAGCACCACCATCATCACCTCCTCCACCTCCATCACCACCATCATCACCTCCTCACCTCCATCACCACCATCATCACTTCCTCACCTCCATCACCACCGTCATCAACTCGTCCACCTCCATTACCACTGCCCCTACCTCTATCACCGCCATCATCTCCTCCACTTCCATCACCACCATCATCACCTCCTCACCTCCATCACCGCCATCATCACCTCCTAACCTCCATCACCACCATCATCACTTCCTCATCTCCATCACCACCGTCATCAACTCCTCCACCTCCTTCACCACCATCATCAACTCCTCTACCTCCTTCACCTCCTTCATCACCATCATCACCGCCTCCACCTCCTTCACCTCTATCACCACCATCATCACCTTCTCACCTCCATCACCACCATCAGTTCCTCTACCTTTGTCACCCCCATCACCAACTCCTCCACCTCCTTCACCACCTCCTCCACCTCCATCACCACCATCATCACCTCCTCCACCTCCATCACCACCATCGTCACCTCCTCCATCTCCATCACCACCATCGTCACCTCCTCCATCTCCATCACCACCATCGTCACCTCCTCCATCTCCATCACCACCATCTTCACCTCCTCCACCTCTGTCACCACCATCATCACCTCCTCCACCTCCATCACCACCATCACCACCTCCTCCACCTCCTTCACCACCTTCTCCACCTGCATCTCCATCACCAGCATCATCACTTCCTCCACTTTCTCTACCTCCAACAGCACCATCATTACCTGCATCACCATCCTTGCCCCTTTCTTGCTTATCTCTATTTCCTCAGCAGTTCCCCAGCCCTCCCTCCCATTTGCGCCTCACTGCCACCTTCCCAGTGTGACTGCTCCTCCCTCCACCACCGTTCCATCATAGAGCCGTCACTAACATCATCTTGGAGGAGAGCTTCCTCCAAACCACCAAGCTCATTGCTCTGAAGCTGGGGACTCAGAACAGTCTCCTCCCAGCTGTTGCTGGCCCAGTGGAATTCTGTGTCAGCAGCCCCGGGGACTGAGAACCAGCTCTCTCCCACATCTCCTGAGCCTTTGTCCCACCCCTCAGGTGCCCCAGCCCTCCTGGTACTGCTTCCCCTTGCTGTCAGGAGCTCAGTGTACGGATCCTGCACGATCGCCGTCTTCGACAGCTGGGAGAATGGCACGGGCTTCCAGAACATATCCATGTGAGTGCCCTCAAGGCTGCAGCGGGCTCCCTGGCTCTGCAGAAGGGTCACATGGGCCTGGGGCTCCAAATGCAAAATCCTGTAGGCAAGGCATTGGCTGCACTGACTGCGGGGCAGAGAGGGAGCTGGGACTTCGACGGGGGGTTTGCAGGGGGCTCTCCCACATCCTTTCCATGGATCCAGGTCTCCTGCAGAGGCGGCCTTGTGTTCTATGCTGGCGAAGTCTACGAAGCCGGCTTCTGCTCCCCAACCTGCCAGGGTGGCTGGCCATCCCGCCTCCTCATCGCACACGGCCACACAACCGACTGTCCTGCCCTGCCCTCCAGTGCCCAGGCCCTGAGGGTCTAGCTCAGCCTGCACTTGACTCTGTGTCCCTGCAGACCACCTTGCTGCACCTACTCAGGCTTTGGCTCCTCCTGACCTGCCCTGGGCATGACACTGCCAGGCCCCTCCAGCCCTCCTAGTTGAACAAGAGTGCTGTGGGGGCTGGGCTTGGGGGAGGCAAGGAGAGGCCGCGAGGTGGGCCTTTGGGGGCCAGAGGACATGCTGCTGCTGCTCCTCTTTTATAGCCCCTCCCTGCACCCTAGGACATTCAGCTTTTTGTTATTATGCGGCGTTTCTAGCAGCAGACATCAACTAGCCTAAGGAACCCGGCAGGCCCGTTGCCCTCCTGCAGTTGACTGTGGAGCCTTCTTTTCCCTCTTGGCGGATGGAGGCTCAGGATGGCTGGAGGCGGACTCTGTGACAGGCCTTGGGTATCAGCTGGCTTCCTTTTCACAAGGGCAAGGGCAGGTCCTGTTGCCAGCCCGATTTTACAGTTACGGCTACTGAGACACAGGCGGCTTAAGAACTCCATCTGAGGGGCCCCAGCCGGTCAATGGCAGAGCTGGGACTTGGTCTCTGGCAGGCTGGTCCAGAGCCCAGCCCCCTGTCCCTGAAGCAAGGCGGGAGACTGAGTGGCACAGAGGTGAGGGGGTTGATCCGTCTCACGATGAGGCTCGGGCTGGTGTCTCAGAGGACATGTGATGTCACTTTACATGAATTGTTCCCTGCAATCACCATGAGAACCCCTTAAGGCAAATTCATAATCATCCCCATCCTACAGATGAGGAAATGGAGGCTCCGGCCTCAGTTTACATACTCTCTGAAGATTTCTTTTCTTTCTTTTGATGGAGTTTCACTCTTGTGGCCCAGGCTGGAGTGCAATGGTATCATCTTGGCTCACTGCAATTTCTGCCTCCGGGTTCAAGCGATTCTCCTGCCTCAGCCTCCTGAGTAGCTGATATTACAGGCATGAGTCATCCCACCCAGCTAATTTTTGTATTTTTAGTAGAGCTGGGGTTTTACCATGTTGGCCAGGCTGGTCTGAACTCCCGACCTCAGGTGATCTGCCTGCCTTGGCCTCCCAAAGTGCTGGGATTACAGGCATGCGCCACCACGCCTGGCCTATTTATTTATATAATAATGTGATGGGGACAAAGAAGCTTTAGTGACACATCCACAGGACCCACTAGTGTGCAGACCTTAGAGAATGCTCAGCTACGAGCTAGCCTCTTCCTGGGTCTTCCTCACTCTCCCCTCTCCTCTCAGGAAACAATTACCTTGGATTTTGTGACTTCTTTTTCTCTTGCATTGAAAACATCCCTTAGTATGTATACACACACTCCTAAACCCAAACATCAGTTAGAAACCAAAAACAGCCCTTGAAAATCATTCTGATGTCTGCTGACAGGATGCTGGGTGAATAGATTGTGGCACAGCCGCCCCGGTGGGGATATTTCCTAGCAGTGAAAATGAGTGGTCCGCTATCACACTCATCAACTTGAAGGAATCCCAAAATAATGTCCTGGGACCTTGGTGACTGCAGGGGCGGGGGCCACAGAGTGAACCTGAGCAGGGGATTGTGACGGTTGCAAGCTCTGGTCTGGGGGCTTCAGGTTCCAGCTTTGCCTCTAACTAGAATGTGTTTCTGAGCCAGAGCTTGAGTTTCCTTATCTGTAGGATGAGGATGACTATGTACTTGCCTTATGGGGTGTCATGGGGATTGCAGGGGACAATGCACATAAAGCACATTGTTAGCGGTGGAGGGTGTCCAGGTTCTTGGAGTCTTGAAGAAAGAATAAGACAAGCCTGGGCGTGGTGGCTCACGCCTGTAATCCTAGCACTTTGGGAGGCCAAGGCAGGTGGATTGCCTGAGGTCAGGAGTTCAAGACCACTCTGACCAATATGGTGAAACCCTGTCCCTACTGAAAATACAAAAACATTAGCCGGGTATGGTGTCACGCACCTGTAGTCCCAGCTACTCAGGAGGCTGAGAGAGGAGAATTGCTTGAACCTGGGAGGCGGAGGTTGCAGTGAGCCAAGATCACACCACTGCACTCCAGCCTGGGCAACAGAGTGAGACTCCCTCTCAAAATAAATAAATAAATAAAATAAAGAACAAAATGCACAAAGTGAGGAATGAATAAAGCAACAAAAGCTGAGATCGACTGAAGATGAAAGTACAAGCCACGGTGTGGACGCCGGCCAGAGCACAGGGCCCCAAGAGCCCCGTCACAGAATGTGTGGGGTTTATGCGCCCTCTAGAGGTTTCCATTGGTTACTTGGCGTGTGCCCTATGTAAATGAGGAGGGTGAAGTAAAGTTACAAAGTCATTTGACTACGCCCTATGTAAGTGGAGAAGACATTTCCTGTCATAGTTGAAGTGTTTCCATTTGATATTTATTTATTCATTTACTTTTTGAGATGGAGTCTCACTCTGTTTCCCAGGCTGGAGTTCAATGGCGTGATCTCAGCTCACTGCAACCTCTGCCTTCTGAGTTCAGGCGATTCTCCTGCCTCAGCCTCCCAAATAGCTGGGACTACAGGCACCTGCCACCACACCCAGCTAATTTTTGTACTTTTAGTAGAGACGGGGTTTCACCATGTTGGCCAGGCTGGTCTCAAACTTCTGACCTCAGGTGATCCACCCACATTGGCCTCTCAAACTACAAGGATTACAGGCATGAGCCACCGCGCCTGGCTTCCATTTGATTTAGTTCTAGGAAGTCCTTATGTTCCCCGTCTCCAAACTCTATTCTCCTGCCTCAACATGACATTGTGTCCGACTAAAAAGTGGCATCTGTCTTGAAGGTGTCTTGGGGAGGCGAAGGATGGAGGCCTCTGGGAGGGCCCAGGACTGGGGCTGGCCTGGGTCAGTTCTCCCTGGCTCTGTGCTCAGCCCTTGGGGGCTCTCCTGCTGCTCTGTCTACTCCCAGGTTGACACTTGGAGAGCGCCCTTCCACCAAGCCACAGGTTGGCAGTCTGCCCACTGCCCAGGGCAGGGCATGGCGGCCCAATCTAGGTGGGAAGAGGCTCGTGGGGAGGGGCGTCCCACTGCAGAGATGATGATGAGGCGATGGCACCGTGTCCTGGGGTGGAAGGGGAAGTTTCCAGGAAAGAGGGCTCTGGGCCCAGGGTCCAATAGAAATGGGGCACGCCAGCCTTGGGCTGGCCATGGAAGCGGAGAGGAGTGAGATGTAGAAGGGAGAGAGGAAGAGTCTTCAGGTGGGTGAAGGCACGGGGAAGTGAGAGAAAGCACAGTGGCTGGAAAGGCAGGCGTGAGGGAGCTGCAGGTCGTTGACCATGGCAGCAGATGCGTCCTCTGGTGGTGGCCTGGCTGGAAAGCCGGGTGAAGGGCTTTACTGTGTGTTCTGTCAAGCCAGAAATAACAGGGCCTGAGCTGGGAGACCGGGCGGGGCTTCAGGCAGTGGCGCTGGCCCCCCTGCCCACCTGGGAGCCACTGTGAACCTGACATGTCACCTTCCCCTGCAGATGCTGGGTGCGGAGCCCTGTGGTGCACAGCGTCCTGGTCATGGGTTATGGTGGCCTCACATCCCTCTTCAACCTAGTGGTGCTGGCCTGGGCGCTGTGGACCCTGCGCAGGCTGCGGGCACGGGCGGACGCGCCGAATGCTAGGGCCTGCCGCGACACCGTCACCGTGCTGGGCCTCACCGTGCTGCTGGGCACCACCTGGGCCTTGGCCTTCTTTTCTTTTGGCATCTTCTTGCTGCCCCAGCTGTTCCTCTTCACCATCTTAAACTCGCTCTACGGTAGGGCCGGAGGGCAGCCTGGAGGAAGCTGCCAGGCAGGGGGTGTATGGCTGCTGGGATGTTCGCTGCCAAAGGGGTTCAGGTGAAAGGGGCAAGTGGGGGACTGACATCCAGCCCACAGCTCCACTAGCCAAGCTGGTGGGGGCTACAACTGCATGAAGTCACCCTATGGCCTGGCCACGGCGGCTCTTCCATCTCTGAGGCTCTGCCCCTTCTGGCCTCCTACAGTAAGAGATTCTGGGAGTTGCTCGTGGGCCCCAGGGAGGCCAGCTCACTGCAGCCAAGGAGGCCCTGACCTCTGGGGACGCCCACGCTGCCCCATGGCACTCCCACTTACCAGCCTTTCTCTTGCAGGTTTCTTCCTCTTCCTGTGGTTCTGCTCCCAGCGGCGCCGCTCAGAAGCAGAGGCCAAGGCAAAGATAGAGGCCTTCAGCTCCTCCCAGACAACGCCGTAGTCTGGGCCTCCTGGCCTGGAACCCTCAGCCTCTCTGGCCGCCAGTAGTCTGAGGCCACGGCTCTCGCTAGAGAGGGTGGCAGGTCTGCTGCAGGACTCCAGAGGCCACTGTGACCCCCAAGGGGCCTTTTCCACTTCCATGGCCTCCCCAGGCACCGAGGGCAGGGTGTTACCCTACCTCTCCCTGACATTTGGCTCTGGGGCAGGTCCAACCCCACCTGGGGCAGCAAACCTTGTCCGGGTTCCTGGGCCCAGCTGGCCAGGGATGTGGGCAGAGCACCAGCTTGGGTGTCAGGACGCCAAGTCTCAAGGCCTGGCTTTGATTCTGTCTGTGTCGCCTTGGGCCTGCCGCTTCTCACCAACTCCGAGTCTCCACAGCTGTGACATGGGGGCAGGTAGCTTGGTTCTAGCCCAACCCGAGAGCTTGGTGAAGACTGCATCAGACCCTGGGGAAGAGTGTCAGCATGGGGTGGGAATTCCCGCGGCCACCGCCTGCTTGCTAGGGGCAGAATCTCAGCCAGCCCACCCTGGAAGCACCTGCCCGGCCCCGCCACTTCCTCCTGGGGAGGGCCAGATGGCATCCCAGCTTGGGGTGGGTGGGACCTACCCAGCGTCTGAGACTTTACTGGCCTATGCCTGAGGCCTCTTTTCCTTTAAATCCCTAAATTATGATGACTCCAATTCCAAGCCCACCCTTCCCAAAGATTGGGAGGTTCAGCCTTTCCCAGAGGCTCCTCTTGCAGTGCTCTCAAGACCTCCCTCCACAGAGCTTTCGGACCAGCAGCCCACCCACGAGGTTTCCTTGAGGGCAGAGGAAAACACTTCTTTCTCCTCCAGCTGAACCAGCTGGACCCCAGTGACCTGCCTATTTGGTGATTGGGCAGGATTGAATTTGCCTTGGAAGGCGTGAGAGTGTGGATTTTAAATCCGAAGCTCAGGCCATAGAGAATCACCCTTGCCCCAGACCTGTCAGACTCCGTGGGAGACAAAGCTCATGAAGCCCATGCGTTTCCCAGGACGAACACTAGGGGGCGCCATTGGCCTACTCGGCGGCCCTTGGCGCCAAGGCTGCATCTGGAATCGCTCAATCACTTGTTTGCAGACACCATGCACCAGCTGGAGGGGCCATAACTGCAGGACTGCGCCTGCTGAGTGACCCGCAGGAGGAAAGGAGAGACACGTTTACGTGGCCGTTTGTCTCTTTCCCCAGTGCAGCGGTGCGCTGTCACTCTTGGGGGCTGCACCCCGGACATAGCTGGCACAAAGAGCAGGGCTGGGGTGGACGCTCAGGGCCCTGCACCAGGCCAGCAGGCCGTTTTAATGACCTCGAAGGTCAAGGTAGAAAATGGGAGCAGGATTTCCCCTGGGGAAAAGTTCTCCTGAGGCATCCTCTGCTCTTCTGTACATTTCTAGATGCAAATAGCTCCTTCACCAGGCAGTGGGTGGCACAGGCTCTGGAGCCAGAATGCCTGGGCTCCAGTGCCAGCTCTGCCACTTGCTAGCTGTGAGACTGTGGACAAGCCACTCACCCTCTCTGTGCCTCAGTTTTCCTGCTTGTAAAATAGAGGCCATAGCAGTACCTATTTTGATGACTAAGTGAAAGAATTCAAATAAAGAGACTTGGCACGAAGTAAGTGCTCAGTAAATGGTTGCTGGTGTCATCATTAGAATTTTTGCTGTTATTATTAACGGTGTTGACTGAGTGTCAGAGCCAGCCTGTCTAAGCCCCAGGCCCAGCTCTGCTCAATCTTGCAGACACAGCCCCTTCTTAGGCACATCTCACCAGGCCTCAGTTTCTTTCCCCAGAGGGGCCTCTGCTCCTGTCTCGCTGGCTTTCTGCTGTTCTAGGAATAGTCCCCACGTGGGACAGCCTCCAGGTGTTCCATATGTCCCCCGACCCCACAGTGCCCAGTCTTCCAGTCTAATGAAATTCCTGGTGGTCATTTATCACATCTTCTACAAAATTGCCTCAGCTGTGCATAGAGAAGGCCTCTTTCCCACACTGACTCCAGGCAGGATCCCCCACCCCCACCGTCGCCAAAGGAGTGATGTGAGCACCCATCTGATCTCCAGTGGTTAAGCCCCAGATCCCCAGGTGTTGGGGAAGGGATCCCTGTGCTAATGAGGGTCCTGAGGAATCATGGGAAACTTTAGCCCTTCTCTTGAGCAGCTCCAGGGAGCAGGGACACAGGCTCTTGCTGTGGCTGGGTCTGCATAGAACTCTCCAGCCCAGGGTCTGGTCTCTTAGAACCCACCAAGCCCAGGGCTGCCAGAGGGAGGATGTGGCCATAGCAACAAGGGACGAGACTGGCAGTTCCAGGAAGCAGCCCCAAGCTTGTGGCCCTGAGCCCCGCTGGGGTCTAGGCCCTGGGCAGAGACCGCTTCCTGGAAATGTCTCACCTGGGTGTAGGGGAGGGACTGAGGGAGACGGTGTGGAGCCAGGCAGGGCCCCATTTCTGTCCTCCTGTCCCGCCCAGCAAAGCCCACTCAGGGCCCTGGGGCCAGCTCTTGGCAGCTTCCAGAGGAAGGAAGGGGGATGGAATGGGTGGAGTCTATGGGCTGCTGTTCAGGGCGAGGGACTCAGAGCAGGCACTTGGTGAATGGATGACGTGTAAATGCCAAAGGACCACAGATTGGGAGGTTTCTGTGTGTAGTTTTGTTACTGTTATTTCAGAAAGGGATGTATGCGTGTATGAGTATGGGGGAGCTATTGAAAGTAGGGTTGCCAGATAAAATATCAGATGCCCAATTTGGGAGACATACTAAAGCATTATTCATTGTCGACCTGAATTCAGATGTGGCAGGGCATTCTATGTATTGATGTGTTTTGATTTTTGCTAAACCTGGAAGCTCTAATGAGACCAGCATTGGCTCAGGAGTCTGGGGTGTGGACTCTTCGCCCTCTAAATCCACTCAGGCTGTGCTGATGGGGCAGCCCCTCTGCCCACCAATGAGTCCCCCTTGTTCACAGCCCACTCAGCCTGAAGTGTTCCTATTGCCAGCCAAAGCCACCGCCAGAAACCCCAAGGGGTCTGCTTTGGGTGTCCCCACCCCCGCTGTCAGCCCTGGCGCACACCTAGCCTCCATACCCTGCAGAGGCCCCACTGGCCTCCCTGCCTCCCTACTCCCCATTCCAACTTCACCCAGAAGCCAGAGGGTGTTTCCATCCTGCAGCCTGCCCGCGTCCTCGCCTGCGGAAGCCCTTCCATGGCGCCCCCTCTTCATTGCCAGACTCCCCACCAGAACCGGAAAGGCCCAAAGTCTGGCTTGTGCCCCCCTCTCCAGCCGGTCTCTTATCCCTCCTTTCTCCTCCTCCTCGGTGCTGCCACACTCAACAGCTTTCAGTACCCTGAACAGGCTCTCTCTCGTCTCTGGGCTGTTCTGTGGGAGGCGCTCCCCGTGCTTCTCATTTGTGAATGATGACAAATCCTTAAAGTCTCAGCCTTGCTCATCCTCATTCCCCTCAGTCCAGACTGGGAAGTGGTCTCTGACCTTCAGATCTAGGGTGGGGCCTCCTTTCAGCCCCACCACCCGCCCTTCGCCTGTGACAGACATTATTTCTCTATAGTATGACTGTCCCTGTCTGTCTCAGCTGCCAGACTGAGAGTATTTTGGAGACAGGTGCTGTGTCTCATTGGCTCATTCATTCATCCATCACGTGATTGTTAAACACTTGTTATATTACAGGCACTGTACTAGTTGCTGAGGGTATATAAATGAACAAGTCATCACATTCTTGTGGGGGAGGAGTCTCTTACACTAAACAATTTAATGAATAGATGTAAGACATGACAGGTGGTGACATGTGCTGTGAAGAAGAATTAAGGAGGGTGAGGAATAGGGTGGCCAGGAGCTGGGTTTCAGCAGAGGGAGCTGGAGAATGAACCCAGGGCACTGGAGCTGGAACTGGCTGGTTGCCTGGAGGGGAGGGCTCTTCCAAAGCCAGTCTTATGGCAATTTTTCTATTTGGTGATAGTGAACTTTGGAAGAGCTAGGGGTGGGGAAGATGGGAAGTTGAACTCCTCTGAGATAAAACTCTCTGAGGGGGCTGAGGGGGTCCTGGGTTGGGGTGCCCCTTGCTACTGGCAAGAGAGAAGCAAACTCCATGTGGAGGAAAGCTTCACTTGGTTAGGCCAGGAGGATGCCCAGAGTGAGAGCAATACACTTGTATGGGCTTCAATACAAAACTTACTAAATCACAAGAAAGTAAGCCACCATGAGTGAGAGTCGGCAGAGAAGAAGGAAGCAATGGATTTAGACCCCGGGGACGGAATATGGAATAGCCATATATGAAATGTTTAAAGAAACACAAGATGCAATCACAAAGATGAGCATAGAAATGAACAGAAATGAAGAGAGAGAGAGATCTGGGGAAAAACAAATGGAACTTCTAGAAATAAAAACTATTACCTCAAGTTGGATGTGGTGGCTCATGACTTTAATGCTAGCGACTCAGGAGGCTGAAGTGGGAGGATCGCTTGAGACCAGGAGTTTGAGACCACTGTAGGTAACATAGCAAGACCCCCGTCTCCATAAAAAAAAAAATAGCCAGGCATGGTAGGGCACACCTGTAGTTCCAGCTACTTGGGAGACTGAGGAGGGAGGATTGCTTGAGCTCAGATGTTTGAGGCTGCAGTGAGCTGTAATCATGCCACTGCACTCGAGCCTGAGTGACAGAGCAAGACCTCGTCTCTACTAAGAAAATAAAAAACAACAACAAAAAACCTCAAAATCTAAAATTCAACAAACAGTAAACAGTTGAATAGAGAATTAGCCCAGCATGGTGCTATGTGCCTCTGTGCCTGTTGTCCCAGCTACTCAGGAAGCTAAGGTGGGAGGATGGTTTGAGCCTGGGAGGCAGAGGTTGCAGTGAGCCAAGATTGCACCACTGCACTCCAGCCTGGGCGATAGAGCCAGACCTTCTGTTAACAAAAAAAGAAAAAACAAAAGAGAATTAGTAAGCTGGGAGTTATATATAGAGAGAATGCAGCAGAGATAAGAAGATGGATAACATGAAAAGAAATTAAGAAATACAGAGAATAAGAATGAGAAGATCTTACATATTGGAGTCCCAAAAGAAGAAAATAAAGGGAATGGGAAAGTGTTGGTTTTTGAACACGAAATGGCTGCACATTTCTAGAAGTGATGAAAAAACAGTCTCAGAACCAGGAAACACGAAGCATCTCAAGCATAATACATAAATCCATGCTTTTACACATTTTATTGAAACTATAGATTGCCAGAGGCAGAGAAATGATGAAAGCAGGCAGAAAGAAAAGACAGATCCCCTACCAAGGACATAGAACGTGAGCTGGCTTCTCAACCACCGTGACAGAAGCTAGGAGGTGGGAGTAATAGCTTTAAAGTGAAGACAGCAAATAAATGTCCACTTAGAAATGTGTCCAGCAGGAGAGAGATCCGAGATGGCCGACTACTAGCAGCTCAGGATTGTAGCTCCCAGAGAAAGCACACAGAACAAGAGGACGCCACATTTTCAGACGAATTTTTGTTGCTTATGGACTAGGAGATTCCCAGTGGAGGAGCCCCACGGGTCACCAGCGCAACTCTTGTGGCCAGCATGGCGGCTTTGCCAGCGCTTCGGCGCGGTGGTTCTCGGTGCAGAGTAAACGGGACTAGCTTCCCTTTTGATCAACGTTTGGATCTCCGGGAAAGCACAGTCGCCTATTTACATGATTGAAATAAGGATTCAAGAGGGAAGCCAGACCAGAGATCGCCAAGCAGAAAAGCACCACGAATCTTAATGCTGCAGTTTTAGCCGGCGCAGTGGGTTGCTCAGATTTCGGCGTTGGGAATCAACAAGTTGGACGTCCACTCAGAGACCTAATTGAAAGTTGGCAATTACAGAGACAACAGATGGATAAAATTACAATGACGGGAAGAAATCCGCCTAAAAAAGCTGAGAATACTCAGAAGCAGAATGCTTCTCCTTCTACAGGGGATCACAGTTCTTCACCATCAAGGGAACAAGGCCTGATGGAGAACGAGTGCGTTCCAATAACAGAAATAGGCTTCAGAAGGTGGATGATAAGGAACTTTTGTGAGCTAAAAGAACATGTTCTGGCCCAATCTAAAGAAACTTCTTAGTTCTTACATTGAAAAAAGGTTTGATGAAATCCTAATGAGAATAGACAATTTAGAAATGAATATAAGTGAATTACTGGAACTAAAGAACACAATAAGAGAACTTCACGAAGTATGCACAGGTTTTAACAGTAGAATTGATCAAGCAGAAGAAAGGATATCAGAGGTCCAAGATCTACTTAATGAAATGAAACAAGAAGACAAGATTCGAGAAGAAAAAGTAAAAAGGAATAAGCAAAGTCTCCAGGAAATATGGGACTATATGAAAAGACCCAATTTACAACTGATCAGTGTACCTGAATGTCATGAAGAGAATGAATCCAAGTTGGAAAATATTTTTCAGGATATTATTCAGGAAAACTTTCCTAACCTAGTAAGGCAGGACAATACTCAACTCCAGGTAATCCAGAGAACACCACAAAGATA
>CAUYQU010009875.1:0-20893 GCA_963574635.1 Cheracebus regulus
GCCTGGGCAATAAAACAAGAATCCCATTCTCTCTCCCTCTTTCTCTTCCTCTTTCTTTCTCTCTTTCATTCTTTTTTTCTTTCTTTTGCTGTTTCTTTCTTTCTCCTTTTCTCTCTTTTTCTAAAAAAAAAAAAAAAAAAAAAAAGACACTACTATCCGTAAATAGGAAAAAAAAAATAGCACAACTAGACTACACAATGGTCTGTATGTATTGACGTGGCAAAGATTTATATGATACCTGAATAAGCAGTCACTAAGCATGGGCAGTATCCTCCTACTTACATTCTTTTTATACAGTAATGTAATACAACAATAATAGTAATAGCAACTACCATACCTATATTACTATATAACACTGGTTTTCAGGTACTATTTTAAGCATTTTAAATGTACTAATTTAATCCTCACAACTCAAGACACCAGAGTCTATAACTACCATACTCTGCAAACATGAGGACACTGGGGTACAAAGAGGTTAAATCACTTTCCCAAGACATATAGCACTAAGTCCACCAAGGTCATACTTCACATTTCCAGCAGTCAGGACACAAACCAGAGTCCAGCTCAAGTCCATCCTCTAAAACCTCAGTTTTTCTCTCTCTCCCTCTTCTTCTATTTGTAAATGCCCACAAATAGGTCTGTAAGAACAGACACGCCGAACTGTCAATGGTGATAACCTTTAATGATGGGAGTATAAGTGAAGAGTATTTCCCATTTTAAAATACATCATATGAAGGTATAAATCTATATAATTGGCTGGGCGTGGTGGCTTACGCCTGTAATCCCAGCACTTTGGGAGGCCAAGACAGGCAGATCACTAGGTCAAGAGATGGAGACCATCCTGGTCAACATGGTGAAACCCCATTTCTACTAAAAGTACAAAAATTAGCTGGGTGTTGCAGCACATGCCTGTAGTCCCAGCTACTCAGGAGACTGAGGTAGGAGAATCGCTTGAACCTGGGAGGTGGAGGTTGAAGTGAGCCAAGATCGCACCAGTGCACTCCATTCTGGCGACAGAATAAGACTCTGTCTCAAAATAAATAAATAAGTCTATACGATTTGTATTATTTATAAAACACATGCATTATTTTGCTAAGTTTTCAACCTAAATCAAAATCTCAAAAAATACGAGTCTAGGATATGAACAAATAATTTTTAAACTAGAAAGAAACCTAGTAAACAAGTGGTAAAAATAAACCTTACAAGTAATAAAAGAAATGCAGGCCAGGTGCGGTGGCTCACGCCTGTAAACCCAGCACTTTGGGAAGCCAAGGAGGGCAGATCATGAGGTCAAGAGATGGAGACTATCCTGGCCAAACATGGTGAAACTCTGTCTCCACTAAAAATACAAAAATTAGCTGGGCATGGTGGCGTGCACCTGCAGTCCCAGATACTCAGGAGGCTGAGGCAGGAGAATCACTTGAACCAAGGAGGCAGAGGTTGCAGTGAGCCGAGATCACGCCACTGAACTTCAGCCTGGCAACAGAGCAAGACTCGCCTCAAAAAAAAAAAGAAGAAAGAAGAAAGAAAAGAAAGAAATGCAAACTAAAATCATGTATCATTTTCACCTATCAAATTAACAAAAATTGAAAGACAGCAATACTTAAGGCTGATAAGAGTAGGCCCTGAAAATATGTACATGCATTATGTATCAATAAAAACAATTTTAAAAATGTAGCAGGTACTAGGGTACACCACAGATGAGGTGAAAATTCGTATCTGGCAATATACATCAATTTTCCTAGCGTTCACACCTGTTGACCCAGTTATTTTTACTTTTTACTGAAGAAATATCTGAAATATTAAAAAGCAGTATGCACAAAAATGTTTATTTCAGCATTCCTTTTTTTTTCTTTTCTTTTTAAGAGACAGGGTCTCACTCTGTCACTCAAGCTTGAGTCTGTAATAGCACAATCATAATTCACTGCAGCCTCAAACTCCTGAGCTCAAGCAATCCTCCCATCTCAATGTCCCAAGTAGCTAGGGCTACAGACAGACTACATTATACTTCACTAATTTATTTTTTTTAATTTCATAGAGACAAGGTCTTGCTATGTTGCCCAGGTTGGTCTTGAACTCCCGGGCCTAAAGCAATATGCCTACCTTAGCCTCCCAAAGTGGTAGTTTTTACAGGCAGGAGCCACCCTGCCTGGTCTCAGCATTCCTTTCAATAGCAAAACTGTTAACTTAAAAATCCAGTAAATGGTGCATGTCTGTAATCCCTGCCACTTGAGAGGCTGAGAGGGAGGACAGCCAGAAGTTCAAAGCCAGCCTAGGAAACATAACAAGATCCTCGTGTCAAAAAAGGGAGGAAAAAAAAAAAGCAGTAAGAAATATGTTTTCAATAAACTGTGACACAGTCATGTATCTAATATTATAAAGCTGTTAAAGATGCCTTCAGAATGTTTATTGAAATGTGACTATACTGGCCAGGTGGAGGGGCTCATGCCTGTAATCCCAGCAACTTGGTAAGCTGAGGCAGAAGGATAGCCTGAGCCAAGGAGTTAGAGGTTACAGTGAGCTATGATCATGCCACTGTACTCCAGCCTGAGTGACAGAGACTCTCTAAAATAAGGAAAGAAATGTAAATATATCAATATATTAAAATAGGAAAAATTATACAGTTACATTTACAGTATGATTTGCAGCTACACAAATGTGTGTATATATATAAACACATATATGCCAACCCATGTGTATATAAATATGTACATAAACATGTATACATATATAAACAAAAAATTCCTCGAAGGAAATTTATCAAAATACATCAATGAGTTCGAGTTATGAGTATACTGTTGTTCTGTTTTTTTTTTTTCCCCTGTATTTTCCACAATGATTACATATGGCTTTTATAGAGAAGGGGGGCTTTTCTGTTTCGTAAGCAAAAAAGCCTTTTCTCTTCATCACACTGAAAGAAATGAATGAAGTACTGCGTTAACTGCCTATACAGATATACGGTATCTTACTGGTTGCTAAGCAGCAGATCCTGTGTTTTTACATCATGCCTATCTCTACTAACAGGCAGAAAGGACAGGAACTCAGACACAAACTCACTCCATCCAAATGGCAGTGTATTTCCTCTTGGGAGTGGTCCAAAGAGCACATACAGCAACTTTAATTCCCTACTCAAACCACTCCCCATCTTTCACCTTAAAAAAGCTGATTTTTGATATGGAACAGTATCCCTCACACGAGCTGCACAAAAGAGAAGACCTTTTTAATCCTCTACTATATGCCACCCACTCCCTCCCTGAGAGATAATTTGCATTTAAGTATATTCACCCACCAAGCTAGAAATCACTATCATTCTGGACATTTCTCTGTCATCAACTGACACAGACAGGTAAGCCTTGCTGCTTTCTGAGAATAGCCAATCCTGCTCAGTGAATGACAGCATCAGCTAAGATTTCTTCTACTGTAGAGAATGGGTGGGTTCCCACTAAGGCTGTAAATCCCAAAACTCAGTGGAATTCCCTTCAAACAGCAGAATCTACAGTATGGAAATTCTTCCACAAGAAAAGCCCAATTCTTGTAGCCACAACCATCAAGAGAATCCTGAGCCAGGGAATTCTCCCCAAGTTTCTCCTTCTGCTTCTTCACAGGAATCGCAGCAGTCAAGTCCTATACTATGCCTGCCCCTGCTGCAGCAGCAGCCATTTTTGGCTCAGCCCTGCTGCAGTCCCAGATGAAAGCCAGGACAGCAAGGACAAGTTGGCAAAGGACTTTTAAAATTGAAACTCTTTAACAAAAATAACAATGAATCAGGCATCATAAAAAATGTTGCAATAATATCCCATGTCATAAAAAATAAGGCTTTTAAAAAAAAAGATGCCTATGTTCAAGTACTTTAAATCGTTTTTCATGAGGTCATGAAAAATTTGAGGAAATCTAATTCATTACAATGTGAGATTGCCACTACACTGATACTATGCTAAAATCAAGATTAATCAGCATGGGGAACACAATGCTTATTGAGTTTAGTTTCTACTCAACTAATAGTTAACAACAACAAAACCTCCCTTGAATCCTGCTGAAAATCTAAATGCATTTTAAATTCCTCTTCACTTTCTTAAAGTAATATAATTTAATCTTTACTGAATGAAGAGCTCAGAGAGAGTCCAATTTTAATTTGATTTCATTTTCCAAAATAGAAGTAGCTTTACTTTCCTAATTATAAAAATAACAGGCTGGGTGCACTGGCTCAGGTTGGGCGTGATGGCTCACGACTATAATCCCAGCACTTTGGGAGGCCGAGGCAGGTGGGTGAGGTTGGGAGTTCAAGATCAGCCTGGCTAACATGGTGAAACCCTCACCTCTACTAAAAATACAAAATTGGCTGGGCACAGTGGCACACATCTGTAATCCCAGCTACTGGGGAGGCTGAGGCAGGAGAAATGCTTGAATCCAGGAGGCAGTGAGCCAGACTCTCGCACCACCACAATCCAGCCTGGGTGACAAAGTGATATTACGTCTCCAAAATAATAATAATTAAAGTAGTTAAACAAAATATCACTGATACAGAAAGAAATCAAATGACCTAATCTCACCAGCAACCAGTAACCATATGAACACTGTTTTATAACCAAGCACTTTTTCCTAATATACTTTTTAAATAAAATTTGAATATACATACTATTTTCAACAGACTTCCTCAGAGAAAATGTGTACTTTTTTTATGTCAGTAAATGTTTCTACAACATTTTAATGGTCATATAGCCTGTAATTTGCATATATAGCCTGTAATTTGCCCAACGTCCTATTACTAGGCCTTTAGCATGTATCAAAAGGTTTACTACCATGAAAGATAACATGAGAACAAAATGTTTCTACAACATTTTTAATGGTTATATAGTATTTGAATGCATATATAGCTTGTAATTTGCCCAACATCCTACTACTAGGCCTTTAGCATATTTCAAAAGGTTTACTTATCATCAAAGATGACATGAGAACAATTAGATTTTTATTTGAATACCAACTTTCAAAGTACAATTCTATAAAAGTAAATTTTATTAAAAAAATAAAACAGGGCTAATTTCAAGGTAATCCTTGAATATATGTTGGAAAAAAAATCTCTTAGAATATTAACAAAATTTGATACAACAACAGTCCAGTTTCTGTTATATGACGTAGGAGCACAAGAAACAAAATGCTAGGTCAAACTGTCTCACCCACACCACTTGGAAAAAGTGACTCATCCTAGTCTCTGTCTCACTCCAGATACTAGTTTAGTAAAATAGACTTAAGTTCAAAAAAAAAAAAGACAGTAGCTAAGCCTGGGGAAAAAATGAAACCAATTCCATGAGGTAAGACTGATCCAGGACTCTAATCAGCCAGTTCTAAGGTCTAGCTTCAGACTGGAGAATGGAGGGATTAAAAGGCTCAGAAGAAGTTCTAAAGAATCCTAGATCTATAACTGACAGAGAATCACCAAGCACCTAGAAAAAGCCGACAAGTTCAGAAGTACACAATACATTCCATCACAGAAATTTCTTTCGGCTAGGCACGGTGGCTCATGCCTATAATCCCAACACTTTGGGAGGCCAAGGCAGGTGGATTGCTTGAACTCTTAATCTTGAACTTAGGAGTTCAAGATCAGCCTGAACTAAAACCACATCCCTACAAAAAAATTCAAGAGTTAGCTGAGTATAGTGGTACATGCCTATAGTCCCAGCTACTCTGGAGGCTGAGGCGGAAGGATTGCTTGAGTCTGAAAGGTCGGTACTGCAGTGAGCCAAGATCATGCCACTGTATTCAGCTGGGGCAACAGAGCGAGATCCTGTCTCAAAAATAAATAAATTAATTAAATTAAATCTAAAAAAAAATCTTTTGGTTAACAAATTTGAAAAGGCCAAATACATTTGGTTATGTACTCCTTAGATGGAATCTAACTTGCTAACACTATAAAAAAAAAAAAAAAAGGAACCAGAAAAATAAAATACCCACTTACAGGGCCTTCAACATGAAGCTTCTTTATAAAAGTGAAATCCATTTCCCTTCAACCCACAGACTGGTTCCAAATGCAACTTCAATTACCTTTACACACTTTACAAGTCACAGTGAGCTGGTATCTACTACCGTGATATAGAGAGCTTCCCAAAAACTTTTCTTATGAGATCATAGTGATATTAACTATTAGTAACATGATTTTATGCCATATAATAAATCAACATTTGGAAAATTTACAAAACTTAATGTATCTTCCAAATAAGTGATACATAATCGTATAATCCTCCAAATAACCAATGCATGATGTTATAAAATCATACATAGGTAACAGATCCATTTAAGCCAGGCATGATGTACACACTCTGTCATCCCAGCAACTCAGGATCCTGAGGCAGAAAGACGGCTTGAGACTAGGAGTTCGAAGTTGCAGTGAACTATGCCTGTACCTGTGAATAGCCACTGCACTCCAAGCTGGGAAACAAAACAATATCCTGTCTCTAAAAAAAATTTTTAAATAATCACAAATTTATTCCTAAATGCTCCAAAGTTCCCTCCTTTCTCAAATCTATTTTCTAATTAGATTAGAAAATTTTCAGGGACAATGGCCACTCTTCATTTTTACTTCTTCCCACAGTCCTCCTGAAGTATATAGGAGGCAATGATGTGTGCTGTCCCTACAACTAGTAGCTTTCAGCCACTTTCAGAATGTGTTATTTTTGAAGGGAAGCTAAAAAGTCTGTATCTCAAAGACTCTTAGACAGACAAAAGTTCTCATTCATCCAGGAGATTCTAACGGCATTCTGAATAGCACTATCATTAATTCTTTTAACTATCTACCATGACAGCTACCACAGTGGCATTTCTTTTTTGATAGCTGAGGCCATTTGAGAAGGAGGTGAGTTAAAGGATTTCCATGATCCATTATAATTCTCACATTCTAAGACTCTGGTTAGATTCTTTATTCTCAAGTTCCAGCATTCCAAAATGCTGGATACTATGGTTGTTTAGGAACTGGAAGATGACTCAGCAGGTGAGTCATTTGTGAGAAGCAGTTTCTTTTTATTTTCTGAGACAGAGTCTTGCTCTTGTAGCCTAGGCTGGAGTGCAATGGCACAATTTTGGCTCACTGCAACCTCCACCTCCCAGGTTCAAGTGATTCTCCTGCCTCAACTTCCCAAGTAGCTGGGATTACAGGCAAGAATCACCACACCAGACTAATTTTTCTATTTTTAGTAGAGATGGTATTTCACCATCTTGGCCAGGTTGGTCTCTCACTCCTGACTTCAGGTGATCCTCCCACCTTGGCCTCCCAAAATGCTGGGATTATAGGTGTAAGCCACCCAACCTGGCTGAGAAGCGTTTTCGTTACACTTCAGACAACGGTAGAGCCAGCAAAAGATAGTTACTACGGTTTTACGTTCCTGAACATCCTGTTGGGTTCCACAGGCCACTAAAAACTACCTATTGTCAGCAAGACTCATTTTTCTTAGTTAAACATTAAGAAGCACCAGACTTAGCTAGCAGCTCCTAAAGCACAGTGAACAATCTCTCTTCTCAAAGCAGAATTGGTATAAGTGCATATCCACTAAAATCAGCGTTACTGGTTTAATGAAATTTGCTCATTTCTGAAGATGTCTGACTAGAAATAGGATAACTGAACATTCAAAAACCATTCTTGCCTAGGAATGTGCCTCTGGTTGCAATAACCAAGTCTCTACATAGACCACTCATGTTATACATGCTCAGACACAGGAAAAAAGTGCTTTCAATAACAACAAAAAAAGTCAAGGGCATATTTTTTTTTAATTACACAATGCTATTAACTATTTAAAGTACAGAGAAAGAAATAAAAAATACGTAGATACAATATGAATCACTAACCTTTTTTGTGAGAGCCAGAAAGGCAAAACCACCTCCAACATTCTATAAAATTATCTATTGGTCTGGTTTTGGGCATTTTCAATTCAGTTTCACTTCTGAGTCAAAAGAAGTTCATCTTTAAGAATCTTTCTGGGCTGGGCACAGTGGCTCACAACTGTAATCCCAAGCACTTTGGGAGGCCGAGGCGGGTGGATCACCTGAGGTCAGGAGTTTGAGACCAGCCTGAACAAAACAGTGAAACCCCATCTCTATTTAAAATAATAATAATAATAAAAAGAATCTTGTTAGCTGTGGGGAGTGGCTCATGCCTGTAATCCCAGCACTTTGGGAGGCCAAGGTGAGCAGATTACCTGAGGTCAGGAGTTTGAGACCACCCTGACCAACATGGTGAAACCCCGTCTCTACTGAAAATACAAAATTAGCCAGGGGTGGTAATGGGTGCCTATAGTCCCAGTTATTTGGGAGGCTGAGGCAGGATTATTGCTTAAAGCCAGGGGGTGGAGGTTGCAGTTAGCCAAGATCACACCACTGTACTCCAGCCTGGGCAACAAGAGTGAGACTCTGTCTCCAAAAAAAAAAAAAAAAAAAAAAAAAAAGAATCCTTCTGTCATAAGTGGACTCCCCTCCAAATATATTTTTCAAAGTTTTGGTTTCTAGTGAAGGACTAAACTGAAATACACCTCCTAAATGCTTTCTGGTTTCATATCCGATGGTTAATCTGAGTTTTATACCCTGAGTACAAATAGGTAAGTTCCTTTTTCATTCAAAGGCAGCCAATTTAACCTAATATTTCAAATTCTAGCTGAACTATTAATAAGGAGATGCAGATATATTCTGTGTATCTATATGTATCACTTCATCTACATATCTCTTTTGCACTATGATAAAAGATGCTGTACCTTTTGATGAGCAGGTACTTTCACTATTGTCTCATTATTTGAGTATTGAAACAATATGCCTCAATTTTACTCACTTATAAACTCACTAACTGTAAACAAAGTCTGAAACTGAAACCAGAAATATATTTTTAAAATACATAGGCCAGCGGGGTGCAGTGGGCTCATCCCTATAATCCCAGCACTTTGGAAGGCCAAGGCAGGCAGATCACTTGAGGTCAGGAGTTCAAGACCAGCCTGGCCAACACAGACAAACCCCGTCTCTACTAAAAACACAAAAATTGCCTATAATCCCAGCTACTCCGGAGGCTAAGACAGGAGAATCACCTGAACCTGGGAGGCAGAGGCTGCAGTGAGCTGAGATCACGCCACTGCACTCCAGCCTGGGCAACAGAGTGAAACTTCACCTCAAAAATTAAAATAAAAATATATAGGCCAGATACAGTGGCTCACACCGGTAATCCTAACACTTTAAGAAGCCCAGGCAGGAGGATCACTTGAGCCGAAGAGTTTGAGAACAACCTGGGCAACATAAGGAGACCCCCATCTCTACAAAAACAAAACAAAACAAAACATTTTTTTTGAGATGGAGTCTCACTCTGTTGCCCAGTGGAGTACAGTGGTGCAATCTCGGCTCACTGCAACCTCTGCCTCCGGGTTCAAGCAGTTCTGTCTCAGTCTCCCGAGTAGCTGTACTACAAGCACATGCCACCATGCCTGGCTAATTTTTTTGATTTTTTAGTAGAGACAGGGTTTCACCATGTTGGTCAGGCTAGTCTCGCACTCCTGACCTCAGGTGATCCACCTGCCTTGGCCTCCCCAACTGCTGGGATTAAAGGTATAAGCCACTGCACCCACAAAAAAAAAAAAAAAAAAAAATTTCATTAGCCAAGTGTGGTGGTGTACACCTGTGGTCTCGGCTACTCAGAAGGCTTAGGTGAGAAATCTCTCAAGCCCAGGAGGTCGAGGATGCAGTGAGCCATGACCACACCACTATATTCTAGCTGAGACAATAGAGCAAGACCTTTCTCAAAAAAAAAAAAATATATATATATATATATATATGTATGTATATGTATAGGTATATGTATATTTTAAATGCAGAGTGAATGATAATCATGGGAATTTACTTAGATATAAGCTTTCTTATACCTATTGGGAAAACTGGAGATAAAAAGGTAATCTGAAAAGTCATCCTTATGAAAAGTATCTAAAATCTATTTAAAAGTCCCAAGTAAAAAATCTAATTCACATATCAATCTTGGATTTGAATTACTCCCTACAAATATATAACCCAACCCTCCCTCCTAACAAGTTTTCAGAAGGGTCCTTCTCAAACACAAATTGTCTGGTCATTCCCTAGCCTACAGCTTTGATGTCTTCTGTCTGCTTCTCACTACAGCTTCAAACTGTCAGTTGAGTGACAGCCCAGCTTTTTAGCATGGTTTGTTTATTTATTTATTATTATTGAAATGGAATTTTGCTCGTTACCCAGGCTGGAGTGCAATGGCGTGATCTCGGCTCACTGCAACCTCCATCTCCTGGGTTCAAGCAATTTGCCTGTCTCAGCCTCCCAACTAGCTGGGATTACAGGCGCATGCCACCATGCCAGATAATTTTTGTATTTTTAGTAGAGATGGGGTTTCATCATATTGGTCAGGCTGGTCTCAAACTCCTGACCTGAGGAGTGCTGGGACTACAGGTGTGAGCCACTGCACCCAGCCTTTTTAGCATGATTTGTAAGACCCTTCCTGTGGTCTCTGATTATCTGTCCACTTCTTTTCAAATCCTTGCTCTGCCAATAATGAGTAAGTCATTTTTCACTGTCTTGAGTCTGTATGTGCTGATTCCTAGCTGGAGTACTCTTTTTCCCACTGCTCTCCTTCATATGGCTTGCTCATCCTTTCAGATTCAGTTTATAGTCCCCTTCTCCAAGAAGCCTCTGAATTCCCTCACTCCTCTCAATCTTTTCCCACTCACCCTCTAAGTGGTCCTCCTCAGAGCTCTCGTAGGCCCTGTGCTTATTTACTCCTGTTTACCTTCTTACATATCTGTTTCCTCAATGAGGACTTTAAGTTTCTTCAATTTATTTTTTAAGAGATAGAGTCTCACTCTTTCACCAAAGCTGGAGTGCAGTGGTGCAATCATAGCTCACAGCCGCCTCAAACTCCCGGCCTCACACCATCCTCCTACTTTAGCCTCTCGTAATTGTAACTACAGTGGCACACATCACTATGTCAGGCTAATTTTTTTTTTTTTGGTAGAGACAGGGTCTGGCTATGTTGCCCTGGCTAGGACTGTAAGTTTCTTCAAAGCAAAGGCTATGTCTTATTTCTAATTCCTCAGTGCTTAGCCCAGGACACACTTTCAGTGAGTGCTCTGACAGCTACCAAACAAGTATCTACTGAATGATCAAGTCAGAATACATAAACGAGAACAGAGATTTCTCTTTAGAATCTAGGCAGAAAGTATCCCAGCTCTGCTTTGTTCAACACTCCATATGAAACAGCTTGCCATGCAGCCGGGTATGGTGGCTCACGCCTGTAATCCCAGCACTTTAGAAGGCTGAGATGGGCAGATTATGAGGTCAAGAGATCAAGACCATCCTGCCAAATATGGTGAAACCCCAACTCCACTTTAAAAAAAAAAAAGGAGGGGGAGTCAGGCACGGTGGCTCACGCCTGTAATTCCGGCACTTTGGGAGGCCAAGGCAGGCAGATCACGAGGTCAGGAGTTCGAGAACAGACTGGCCAACACAGTGAAACCCCATCTCTACTGAAAATACAAAAAATTAGCCGGGCATGGTGGCGCGTGCCTGTAGTCCCAGCTACTCAGGAGGCTGAGGCAGCAGAATCACTTGAACCTGGGAGACGGAGGTTGTGGTGAGCCAAGATCACACCACTGCACTCCAGCCTGGGCAACAGAGCAAGACTCTGTCAAAAGAGTGGGGAGAGGGGAGAGAGCGAGGAGAGAGGGGGAAGAGGGGAGAGGGGAGAAGAAAAAGCTCCCAATTGGTTCAAATACCAAAGCAGTTCCCAACATGTGGGCAAGATGCCTTAGGCCCACAAATACATCGTCCACAAGCTATTTTCACTGTATCAAAAACTCATTACACATCAATCCACAATAATTAGGCAAAGACAAGCTAACTGAAACAGTTCCTTTTCTTCTGCTTAAAATTTACCAACTAAGGATGTTAACAGAGTTTCTCATGCTCTGCTCAATTCCTGATTAGCATATAAAATTTTTATTGGAAACTGAAGATTCAAATTAATGATTTTACAATAACTACTGCCCAGAATCCCAACAGCAACCTATTAGGGAGACAGCAAGTGATTCACATATTTTTGAAGTTTTAACTGGGTACAGTGCCTCACACCTCTAATCTCAGCCACTTGGGAGACTAAAGCGTGAGAATCACTTGAGCCCAGGAGTTGGGGGTTTGCAGTGAGCTATGACTAAGCCACTGCACTCGACCCTGGGTGAAAGAACGAGACTCTGTCTCAAAAAATAATAATTTTTTTAAGCTTTTTTATTTCTACAATATGTGATGATAGAAAATAAGCAAAAGTATAAACTTAAATTAACTCTCCAAACCAAAGCCCTTTAAGAACTAATTTTAGACCTGTAAAGAAACATAGGAATAACTGGGTGTGGCAGCTCACGCCTGTAATCCCAGCACTTTGGGAGGCTCAGACAAGCAGATCACTTGAGGTCAGGAGTTCAAGACTAGCCTAGCTAACATGTGAAACCCATTTCTACTAAAAATATAAAAATTACCCAGGCATGGCAGCAGGTACCTGTAATCCCAGCTACTAGGGATGCTACAGCAGGAGAAACGCTTGAACCCGGGAGGCAGAGGTTGCAGTGACCTGAGATGGTGCCACTGCACTCCAGCCTGGGTGACAGAGTGAGACTCTGTATCAGAAAAAAAAAAAAAAGAAAGAAAGAAACACAGGAAAAAAAGCCTTTTCAGTCCCCATTCTTTCTTAAATGTAGCAACAATAGGTAGAACTCAAGCGTTTTCAGGCTGGGTGCAGTGGCTCACCCCTGTAATCCCAGCACTTTGTGAGGCTGAGCCAGGTGGATCACCTGAGGTCAGGAGTTCAAGACCAGCCTGGCCAACATGGTGAAACCCTGTCTTTACTAAAACTACAAAAATTAGCTGGGTGCAGTGATGGGCGCCTGTGGTCCCAGCTACTTGGGAGGCTGAGACAGAAGAATCACTTGAACCCAGGAGGCAGAGGTTGCAGTGAGCTGAGATCATACCATTGCACTCCAGCCTGGGCAACAAGAGCAAAACTCCATTTCAAAAAAAAAAAGGAACTTAAGAGTTTTCAATCAAAAACTACCTGTCAAGGATTAAATGCCACTTCCCCCAATAACATAAACAAAATTCAGTGGGAATTTATTCAGTATAGCTTAAAAATTGTGCTGCCTTGATCCTCCTCTTTCCTCTAGCATCTTCTTTCTCTTTTCTGTAAGCTTCCTCATCCTCCTCAAGTAACCAAACACTGCATAGACTACTACTAATCTTTGGTTTTCTCTTCCCTCTCTCTATTATGCTTATATCATCACAGATTTGTTTTTCCAACCATTTCTGCTCATCTGACTTCCATCTCCCTGTTTCCAAATATCTTCAGTTATCTCCATTTGTTTGTAAAATGAATTGGATATTTCATTCATTTCAAATCCAACATGTCCTAAACTGAATTTAATTGCCTACTAGCTCAAAACAATGTGTAAAATTAAAACCTACATCTTTGTTACTCCATCAGTGACAGCACCATTTTCTAGTCTCAAATCCCTGGAGTCAGTTTTAACTCTTCTTTCATCAAAGATATTCAAATCCCTATTTTTCTTCCTTTTTGATAGCTTTCATGACATGATCACCCTTTCCTTTCCTTTTCATTTCCCTCTAGACAGAATGTACCTCAGCAAAACCTTGGAAAACCTTCGAAAAATGAGCCAGGTACAGTGGTTCACATCTGTAATCCTATCACTTTGGGAGGCTGGAGCTAGAGGATCGCTTGAGCCCAGGAGTTCAACACCAGCATAGACAACACAGTAAAACCTCGTCTCTACAAAATATCAACCTGGGACCACTTGTGGTCCCTGCTACTTGGGAGGCTTAAGCAAAAGTACCCCGTGAGCCTGGGAGGTCGAAGCTGCAGTGAGCCATGATCGTATCACTGCACTCCAGCCTAGGCAACAAAGCAAGACCCTGTCTCAAAAAAAAGAAAAGAAAAAAAAAAAAAAAAAAAAAAAAATATATATATATATATATATATATATATACACAGTTAAGATATCCAAAGGTTCTCCAAAACTGTCAGATGCACAACACATTCACTGCTTACTATTTTAGCCAAGTGGGTCTTCTGACTACCCCAAATACACCATACACAATTTCCTACCACTGACCATGACTCTGTGCATACCATTTCACTTAACTGTAGATGTCCCTCCCCTCAACTTCAAGTCAGCCCAAATCATATTTCCTATTCCTCTAGTCCTCACTGACTTTCAAGGTTCAGATCTCCTACCTCCATTTGAGAGTACTGTACATTCTGTAACTGTTTGACTGGAGTACCTACAAGACAGAAACCGTATCTCAGGTTGTTTTTTTTGTTGCTGTTGTTTTGTTTTTTGTTTTTTTTTTTTTTTTTTTTGGTTAGACAAGATCTTGCTCTCTTACCCAGGCAAGAGTACAGCGGTATGATCACAACTCACTGCAGTTTCAATTTCCTAGGCTAGAGTGACCCTCTTGCCTTAGCCCTTCCCACACAGCTGGGACTCACCACCACACCTGGCTAATTTTCTTTTTTGGTAGAGACAGGGTCTCCCTATATTGCGCAGGCTGTCTTCCTACTCCTAGGCTCAAGTGCTCCTCCTGTCTAGCCTCCCAAAATGCTGGGATTACAGGTGCGAGCCACCACGCCCAGCCTAATGTTTCTTTTGTGTATTCTTCAATAGATAGCACATACATACAATGTTATTTAATAAATATTTGCTCCATTAATTATTAAAATTATTGTACACCTGCTAAGAATCAGGTACTGTGGGCTGGGCGTGGTGGCTCACACCTGTAATACCAGCACTTTGGGAAGCTGAGGTGGGCAAATCAGGAGGTCAAGAGACCCAGCCAATTTTTGTATTTTTAGTAGAGATGGAGTCTTTATTAAAAATACAAAAATTAGCTGGGTATGGCAGCACATGCCTGTAAGTCCCAGCTACTCAGGAGGCTGAGGCAGGATAATCACTTGAACCCGGGAGACAGAGGTTACAGTGAGCCAAGATTGCGCCACTGCACTCCTGCCTGGTGACAGAGCAAGACTCCATCCCCACCCCCGCCCCCAAAAAAAAAAATCAGGTACTGTGGTTAGCTTAATCTGTAATATCAAAACAATAACATTTTTCTTCTCTTTTTTTCTCTTATTCTTTCTCAAGATTCCACTAGTCTTTCCTTCAGTTTATCATTACTAGTTGTTCTTTTTCACTCAGTTGAGCCTTCAGTTGAATAGCAGTTAAGCTATCTCATAAATATGATTCTGGAATAGAAAGGGATGACTTTTGTCTCGAAAAATTCTGAGAAAAATCAGAAAGAATAATGGGCAGTATGTTTCCAAAGGCTATTTGGTCAACTGGAGGTTTCTTACAATTGTCCTTATCAGAACACTAATTTCACACTGGTGCCCTTATGAACTGACCAAAGCCTTCAATGTCACTGAAAGCCTGAGAAAACTTTCTTTCTGTGCCTAGACTCTCTATTTGATAAATACATAGCTTTCACTTATTTTATTTTTATTTTTTATTTGAAACGGAGTCTCGTTCTTTGACCCAGGCTGGAGTGCAGTGGCGCAATCTTGGCTGCAACCTCTGCCTCCTGGGTTCAAGCAATTCTCAGGCCTTAGCCTCCTAAGTAGGTGGGATTACAGGCATGCTCCAGTATGCCCAGCTAATTTTTTGTCCTTTTTTTTTTTTTTAGTAGAGACGAGGTTTCACCATGTTGGCCAGAATGGTCTCAATCTCCTGACCTCATGATCCACCCACTTCAGCCTCCCAAGCTGGGATTACAGGCAGCTTTTATTTTTTTTGAGGCAAGGTCTCACTCTTACCCAGGCTGGAGTGCAGTGGTGGGATCTCAGCTCACTGCAGCCACCACCTCTTAGACTCAAGCAATCCACCCACCCACCTTGGACTTCCAAGTAGCTAGGACCACAGGCGCATGCCACCACGCCCAGCTAATTTTTGTATTTTTGGTAGAGACAGGGTTTTTGCAAGTTGCCCAGGCTGGTCTCAAACTACTGAGCTCAAGCAATCCACCCATCTTGGCCTACCAAAGTGCAAGAATTATAGGCGTGAGCCACCATGCCAGGACAATATATAGTTTATTTTTAAAGTGTTTATAAATTGTAACTTATGATGACCAAATATTTGTTTCAACTTAGCTCCTCCAACTAAAACAGTTAATCTGACCTGGTATTCAAGATTTAATACCACTAAAAACCACAACAGAAACCAGACATCCCATCTAAACAATTTACCCTTAAGGAAACTCAAAAACTGAAACACCTATATTTTTTCACTAAATCAAATTGTTACTCATGAAGAGTGAAGACACTGGATCCACATGTCCTAGTACAACCTATACATAAAAGGCTTTTCAAATGTGAGGTGCAAAAAAAAAAAAGAAAAGAAAAAAAAAAACTTCTACATATTTCTTTATCTACAATATAAGAAGGAATCTTTTTCAAATCTAATAACGTATTAACATGAATTAAAAATACAATTGTGGTCAGGCACGGTGGGATCACACCTGTAATCCCAGCACTTTGGGAAGTCAAGGTGGATGGATCACCTGAAGTCAGGAGTTCGAGACCAGCCTGGCCAACATGGTGAAACCCTGGCTCTACTAAAAATACAAAAATTAGCCAGGTATGGTGGTAGACACCTGTAATACCAGCTACTCAGGAGGCTGAGGCAGGAGAATTGCTTGAACCCAGGAGACAGAGGTTGCAGTGAGCCAAGATGGTGTGCCACTGCACTCCAGCCTGGGGGCAACAAGAGCTAAACTCTGTTTCAAAAAAAAAAAAGAATACAATCGTTGCGAAACTCAGATGTTGGCAAAGCTTAAAAATAAAAAACAAGGGCCAGATGCAGTGGCTCAGGCCTATAATCCCAAACACTTTGGAAAAAAAAATTACACGATACCCTGTGATAACCTAAAAGTGTACTGGAAACTGATAAAAATAATGAAAATGGAAAATCAGAACCAAACTAAAAAAAAAAAAAAAAAACCCTACTTTTTAATTTTTAAATGCTTGCACCAAGAATTTTGATAAACAATAACAAATGCTTGTTGTGCTGTGTTCACAAAGACATAAGTCAAGTACATTTCCCAGGACAGAGACGAGTAATGCTATCACCTCAGAAACTACGTAATATTCGGAAGTTTACAAAGTATTTTATCTTTCACTATTCCACTTAATCATTACAATCCTTTGAAAAGGGGAAGGAGATATTATTTCCCCCAATTTACAGATGAGAAAACAAGAACTCAAGGTTATGGGATTTGCCCATGATCACATAGCTTTACTGAGTCAAGATTCATATCCCAAGTTTTAGACTTTACCCCAGAGCCTAAGTAAACAGAAATATTTTTAAAGAGTATACTGAATCAAAACTACTAATATTACTTGTTCAAATTCTTCAACTGTACGAACCAGTAAAAAAGTTAAGAAGGAAATGGAAGTTATCTAATAATTAAGAGAACAGTTAAGTTGGCTGGGTACAGTGACTCACACCTGTAATTCCAGCACTTGGGAGGCCAAGGCAGGCAGATCATCTGAGGTCAGGAGTTCGACACCAGCCTGGCCAACATGGCGAAACTCCATCTCTACTAAAAACACAAAAATTAGCCAGGCGTGGTGGCCCGTGCCTACAGTCCCAACTGCTCGGGAGGCTGAGGCCAGAGAATTGCTTGAACCCAGGAGGTGGAGGTGGCAGTGACCTGAGATCATGTCACTGCACTCCACTCAGGTGACAGAGCAAGACTCCATCTCAAAAAAAAAAAAAAAATTAGCATATAAGAAAAAACTTAATCTTCTGATCACACTTTGGTACTATGGCTCAAATCACAGCCATTACATTGAAAATACATTATTTAAAAAAAAAAAAAAAGTCATGTATGGTGGCTCATGCCAGTAATCCTAGCACTTTGGGAGGACAAGGCCAGAAGATTAACTGAGGGTTGGAGTTTAAGACCAGCCTGGGCAACATAGTTAGACCACCTCTACAAAAAACTGAAAAATTATCCAGATGCTGGGAGCGGTGGCTCACGCCTGTAATCCCAGCACTTTGGGAGACCAAGCAGGTGGATCACCTGAGGTCAGGAGTTCAAGACCAGCTTGGGCAACATGATGAAACCCCGTCTTCACAAAACACAAAAAATTAACCGGACATGATGGCAGGTGCCTGTAATCCCAGCTACACCAAAGGCAGAGGCAGGAAAATTGCTTTAACCTGGGAGGAGGAGGTTGCAGTGAGCCGAGATCATGTCACTGCACTCCAGCCTGGGCAACACAGCAAGACTCTTGTCTCAAAAAAAAAAAAAAATTAGCCAGGTATGGTGGCACATGCCGGTCATGCCTATAGTCCCAAATACTTGGGAGCCTGAGGTAGGAGATCTCTTGAGCCAGAGACATGGAGATTGCAGTGAGCCATCATCATGCCACTTCACTCCAGCCTAGGGAATGGAGCAAGACCCTGTCTCATTAAAAAAAAAAAAAGATGGCTGTTGAAAGAACACAGAAATCAGCCTGAAGGAATTCCTGATGGCCAAAGCTAGAACAATCTGAGTAACAAAACAAATATGATAGTACTGGATTTTAATCCATAAAATAAAATATATAACCATGAGTCCATAGTGATATGAATAATAAACAAATGGAGGAAAGAAAGCTCTTTCTCATAGAATTGCAATCAATAAATGTAGAATTAAAGAGTGAAACAGAAAGTCTCAATTAGGCAACCACAAAAGTAAGAAATGTTGCAGACAAGATTCACCAGTTGCTAAAATTAAGACCAAAGTTTGAGAAGATTCTAACATTATTTGCAAACTCGAAATATCTCCCACAAGATACTATGAACTACAAAAGGAAAGAGAAGAACTACACAATAGAAAAACTAGCAAGATGCCAACTTAGTCAAGTAGTAAAGGTAATCATCACCATTCTGACATCAAGAATATTCTGATATGGGGCAATGAGAAGGAATGCATAACCTCACCCCATTCATGAGAAAAGATCAAACAAATCCAAACTGAGGGATACCCTATAAAACAATGGATCAGTAATCTTCAAAAGGGTCAAAGTCACAAAAGATAAGGAAAGTCAGAGGAATAGTTACAAACCAAAAGAGACTAAAGAGAAGTAACTAAATGCAATTAGGATCCCGAAACAGAAAAAGGACATTAGGAGTCTCTCCTTTCCAGCACAGTACGAGTAGAGTAGGAGCTATAGTACTAGGAGCCATGGCAGGAAAAGCGTTTAGAAAGTTCCTTAGGCCTGGCCGGGCAGGGTGGCTCACGTCTGTAAATCACAGCACTTTGGGAGGCCGAGGTGGGCGGATCATGAGGTCAGGAGATCGAGACCATCCTGGCCATGGTGAAACCCCATCTCTACTAAAATACAAAATTAGCCGGGTGTGGTGACACGCACCTGTAGTCCCAGCTACTCAGGAGGCTGAGGCAGGGGAATCGCTTGAATCCGGGAGACAGAGGTTGCAGTGAGTCGAGATCTTGCCATTGCACTCCAGCCTTGTAAAAAGAGCAAGACTCTGTCTCAAAAAAAAAAAAAAAAAAAAAGAAAGTGTCTTAGGCCTGTAATCCCAACACTTTGGAAAGTGAAGGTGGGCCGATCACTCGAGGTCAGGAGTTCATGACCAGCCTGGCCAACATGGTGAAATCCCGTCTCTACTACAAATACAAAAATTAGCCAGAAGAGGTGGCACATGCCTGTAATCCCAGCTACTTGGGAGGCTGAAGCAGGAGAATCACTGGAGCCCAGGAGGCAGAGGGAGCAGTGAGCACTGATCATGCCACTGCACTCCAGCTTGGGCAAGAGAGAAAGACTCCATCTCAGAAAAAATGTTTCTTCCTCTTTGAACGTTGGTTGAAAACAAGTACCACTGAAATCGTAACCAAAGGAAGCACTACCCTTTCAGAAAAATCTCAAAGAAAAGTATGGCAAGCAACACCAGTAGCTGCTGGATCAGGCTCTGAAGGAAAGGGCAGAGAGAGATTCAACGAGTCAGTGTAAAAACTGGAGATAAAGTTCTTCCAGAATATAGAGGTGCCAAACAGCTCTAGATGACAAGGATTATTCATTTAGACATGGTGACCCTCTCGGAAAGTACGTAAACTGAAATAAATCACTATTGAAATGGCATCAGCGTGAAGCTACCCATTCCACTAAAGTTCTGATATCATTCATCATGTAAATAATTTCCATGTATAAACTAATGATATCTAAACAATCCAAAGCAGGCGGAGTTCAACACCAACCTGGCAAACACAGAGAAACAACATCTCTACTAAAATTACAAATTAGCCAGGTGTGGTGGCGGGCACCTGTCATCCTAGCTACTCCAGATGCATAAGAATCGCTTGAACCCGGGAGGTGGAGGGTGCAGTGAGCTGAGTTGAGATCGCACCACAGCACTTCAGCCTAGGCGATACAGCAAGACACCATTTAAAAAAAAAAAAGGCCGGGCACAGTGGTTCACGCCTATAATCCCAGCACTGTGGGAGGCCAAGGCGGGCAGATCACTTGATGTCAGGAGTTCAAGACCAGCCTGACCAACATGGTGAAATCCTGTCTCTACTAAAAATATAAAAATACAAAAATTAGCTGGGTATGGTGGCGTACACCTGTAATCCCAGCTACTTGGGAGGCTGAGGTGAGAGAATTGCTTGAGCCCAGGGGGCAGAGGTTGCAGTGAGCTATCATGCCACTGCACTCCAGCCTGGGTGATAGAGCATGACTCTGTCCAAAAAAAAAAAAAAAAAAAAAAAAAAAAAAAAAAAAAAAAAAAAAAAAAAAAAAAAAAAAAAAAAAAAAAAAAAAAAAAAAAAAAAAAAAAAAAAAAAAAAAAAAAAAAAA
>CAUYQU010009877.1:0-17457 GCA_963574635.1 Cheracebus regulus
AAGGTTCTTAGTTTCTTTGCATTGGGTTAGAACATGTTCTTTTAGCTCACAGAAGTTTCTTATTATCCCCCTTCTGAAACCTGATTCTGTGAGTTCATCACACTCATCCTCTGTTAAGCCTTGTTCTCTTGCTGATGAGGAGCTGCGATCCTGTGTAGGAGGAGAGGCATTCTGATTTCGGGTGTTCTCAGCCTTTTTGCACTGGTTTCTTCCCATTTTTGTGGATTTATCCACCTGTCTTCTTTGTAATTGCCAACTTTCAGATTGGGTCTCTGAGTGGACGTCCAGCTTGTTGGTGCTGAAGTTTTTTCTGTTTTTTCGTTTTCCTTTGGGGGTGCCCCTTCCCTACAGAGCTGGGCCTTCCCGGGTTCAGCTATGCTTGTTCTCAGTCCTCAGTGCTTCCAATTGGTGTTCTCCTTGTGGGGATGGGACCAGCCAAGCCCGACTAAAAGGGCATCCAGTCCCGTACACTCCGCACTGAGAAGCACCGCGCCGGCCAAAAGAGTCGTGCTGGCAACCTGTGTGGCTCCTTCGCCGGGAATCTCCCAGTCTGTGGGCATCAAAAATTCGTCTGCTATTGCGGCATCCACTTGCTCTCTGCGCTTTCACTGGGAGCTACAATCCTGAGCTGCTGCTATGCGGCCATCTTGGATCTCTCTCTGCCCAGTGATGAAGTTTTTCTGTTTCTTAGTTTTCCTTTGGCGGATGCTCCTTCCCCACAGAGCTGGACCTTCCTGGGTTTGCTGTGCTTGCTGTGAAACTCTCAGTCCTCAGTGCTTCCAATTGCTGTTTTCCTTGTGGGGATGGGACCAGCCGAGCCCATCTGTCCTGTATACTCTGCACCAGGAAGCGCCACGCTGGGGCACCAGCAAAACAGCCGCGCTGGCCAAAAGAGTCGCGCTGGTGACCCGTGTGGCTCCTCTGCCGGGAATCTCCCGGTCTGTGGGCAACAAAAATTCGTCGGAAAGTGTGGCGTCCACTGGTTCTCTGCGCTTTCACTGGGAGCTACATTCCTGAGCTGTTGCTAATCGGCCATCTTGGATCTCTCGAGTTCGAAAGGACTTTTAAGAGTGGGATGTTCCTAATCAGGGAAGATGTTGTAAAAGATATGTCTTTTATTTAGGGTTTCTCCTGTTTTCTATTCCAGGATTTTTATAATTTTGCATTTTACATTCAGGTCTGTGGTCCATTTTGAGTTAATTTTTATGAATGATATGAGATCTGTTTGTACATTCTTTTTTGCATACAGATACACTTTGTTGAAAGTCCCTCTTTTACTATCACTTTCTCTTTCAGTTTAAAGATAAATACTTTATATTGCTTTATCTTAAAAAATGTCACATTTTTCCATTTAGAAGACTAATGCCTACTCATAGTAGAAAACTTGGAAAAATAGAGGCAAGGATGATGATGTTACTTTCCATTATAGAGACATTTTATTGTGTCTGCTTGAGTAAAAATGTCACTTTTTATCCAGATTATAAGATTCAAAACTGGTTGAAATGAGCTAGGGAAGTTGCTGATTTTTGCAGAACATTTCAAGTATAGAGTAATCTCAATTTGTGAGTATGCCGTGTGCATGTCCGTGTGCTGAAGGTGATGTTGGTAGCAGTTATATCAAGTTAATAATGACAGTTTTTGTGTTGCTAATATGAAAATAGAAAGTGTGAGTATGTCCCACATCCATGAAAGCATATTATTTTTGTTCAGTGGAAGCAGATGTTATGAAGAAATTGAATCAGAAGTAATTTTGAAGGAAATATTTTGACTATGTTATATACTGTGTAAAGATGCAAATTCTTTTTCTCTTTTTAGCTGTAACCTCAACTCCTCTGAGGAAATACAAATAAAAGGTATATATTTTAATGCAATAAATAATCTAAAAACAGGAAACTAAAATTTAGAGATAAAAATCTGGCACCATCTACATAACTGTAGTCAACTGATCTTTGACAAAGAAAAAAAGGCAATAAATACAATGGGGCACAGAAAGTCTTTTAAAAAAAGATATTTGAACACTTAAATATTCATATACAAAAAAGAACATAGAAATAGACCTCATACCCATAAAAATTAACTCAAAATGGATCATAGACCTGAATGTAAAATGCAAAATTATAAAAATCCTAGAATAGAAAATAGGAGAGAACTTAAATAACTTTAGGTATGGCAATGACTTTTTAGATATAACACCATTAGTGTGATACATTAAAGAACTAATTGACAAGCTGGACTTCATTAAAATGGAAACTTCTATCAAAAAAGTGTCAAGAAAATGAAAAGACAAGCTACAGACAGGGAGAAGGTATTTGCCAAACACACATCTGATAAAGAGCTGTTATCCAAAATACACAAGTAACTCTTAAAACTAAACAACAATTTAAAAACAATGCAATTGAAAATGGGCTAATGACCTTAACAGGCACCTCATGAAAAAAGATACGCATGCAAATAAGAATATGAAAGATGCTTTACATCATATGTCATCAGGGAAATGCAAATGTTGTTAAAACAACAATGAAATGCTACCACATGACTGTTAGAATGGCCAAAATCCAGAACACTGGCAAAGCCAAATGCTGGCCAGGATGAGGAACATCAGGAGCTCTCATTCATTGGTGGTGGAAATGCAAAATGGTAGAACCACTTTGGAAAATAGTTTGGTAGTTTGTTACAAAAATAAATATGTGTATGTAAAACGATATGATTTGGCAATCTCACTCCTTGGCATTTACCCAGAGGAGTTGGAAACTTTATGCTTATACAAAAACCTGCACATAGATGGATACAACTGCTTTATTTGTAAAACCATTGAGGCAATTAAGATGTTCTGCAGTAGGTGAAAGGATAAACTGTGTTACTTCCAGACAATTGAATATTATTTGGAACTCAAAAGAAATGAGCTATCAAGCTATGAAAAGACATTGAGGATATTACTAAGTGAAAAAAGCCAAACTGAAAAGGCTAAGTATTATATGATTCCAACAATATAGCTTACTGGAAAAGGCGAAACTATGGAGACAGCAAAATGATCAGCAGTTGCCAGAGATTAGGGGCGAAAAGGAATAAATAAGTTGGGCACAAAGGAATTTTAGGGCAGTGAAAATACTCTGAATGATACTACAATGATAGATACATGTCATTCTACATTTGTCCAAACACACAGAATGTACGGCAAGGTGATGTAAACTATAAATTTTGGGTGCTAGTGATGTGTCAATATAGATTCATAAATTGTAACAATGTTCTCTCTGAGGGAGGCTATGCATGTGTAGAGGAAGAGGGAACATGGGAAATCTCTGTACCCTCTCAATTTTACTGTGAATGTAAAACTTCTAGAAAAAAATGAAGTCTTTAAAGAAAATCTAGCATCCTGGATACTTCCTGCATAAGCCATTTTTTTCTATTTAAATTGTTTCCTTCCTCACTCAATGTCTGGAACAGAAAAATGAAGGTAGAACCAGCCAAGAGTGAACTAAAGTGACAGTAGAATCTTCAGTGGTGGGGACATTGACTGTTTTTTCCTTCCTTCTAATATCTTCTGGAAAATTCCCAAGGGACTTACTATTTTTACTTTTCTCATTTCAGGATATTTAGACAAATATGGATTCTACCTATAATGTTTTCTTACTCATTATTTAATTATTGCTTTTTCAAAGTTTTCAAGTCTTAAGCCCTCATGGTTGGCAATTCAGTGTAATTCAATTCAAGTCAATAATATAATTCAGGGCTCAGTCAGAAAAGCAGAGTCACTTTGATGAATGTTATACGATATATGAATCTTTATCTTTCTATTTATGTATTACCTGTCTATCTATCTGTCTGTCTATCTACCTACCTATCTGTGTATCTATCTGATGTTTTAGCTTTTGTTGTTTAAATCTTAAATTCATTCACAGTTCATTTTGGTCTTGGGAGTGGTGAAGGTAGGAATCCAGCTTTAAAATACCAAGTTTTTAAACATTAAGATTTCAATTCCTTTTTCCACTTATTATAAGATTCAGTAGTTTACAAGGTATTCTGAAAATTGCATTCTGAATGATAACTTTGTGGCTTTACATTCATCTGTGATAATTTCTCTCAGTTGCAGCTTCACCTTCTATTTCTTTTTATACAAAAAGGTACATGTTATTCATCTCTTAATGTCTTATCACTTTTACCTGGGTTAGATAAGCTTCCTGGAAATAGACTCCAAGTGGAGAGTTGCCTGCAGAAAGTTTATTGGGTTCTTTTATGAAATATACCTATAATGAAGTTAGTAAGCAAATGTAAAGTAGTGCAGTTGAGGTCTCAGGCATTCCTCTGTGGAGCCCTGGAATTGAGATATCCTTTCAGAATCATCCAAATTGAGGCAAGAGGCTTGGTCCTTTATGGGCCATATCAGCCAGTCATAGTTCCTTGATGGGAGGTGTAATCTTGAGTGAGGCAGTTCCCTGTGGCGAGACACAATTTCCAGTAAGGGTCTCAGCTGTGTCCATCAGCAAATGATATTCCCAGCAGCTGAGGGATTTATGGTTGTCCCCGAAAGGTACTCTAGGTAGGACACCACAGTATCTACTACACTGCCAGACAGAAAGCAGTCGTTCATTAATTTTATTGTCATTCTTACCCTTTGCCCTGATGTAGTTCCACTTTAGAACTTCCATGCTTGTTGGATTGTAATATTGCAATAGGAATTTATGCAACCAGTAGTTATTTTTGGCTATGTTAAGGTTAGCTGTCAGTTTCAAAATTGTTTCTTCATCTCTCTTTGTCCATGGATGAAGAAAGCAAAAATAAATTTGAATATTTTATTTTCTCTGTCTATAGTTAAGTATATCTCAAATAAATCATTCTGCAATGAAGAATAAAGGGCCAAATGAAGGTCAGTTTCTGGAAATTTGTCAGATTTCACTGTGAGATATTTTATGCATATATTGAGTATCTTCCATGGTGCAGTCAGGTGCTTGATAAGGTGGTATAAGTCAAGGACATTCTCCCTCAGGAGCCTGAAATTGTATTAGAATGTAAAACAGGACTTGCTCAGCTGTATATGACAGAAAACCAAACCAAATTGGCTAGGCCAAATGTATATTTAATGACTAATATGTAACTGAAAAGTCTATGGCTGCCTGGATCCAGGGATTCAAATAATATAACCTGGATCTAGTATCTCTCCATCTCCCTATGTGGCTTTTATCTCCGTCAGCTCTAAATCTCAGATAAGCCTTCCCATGATGACCAAGGTTTCTACCAGGCTTGCTTCTTCCACCATGAAAAACTCAAGATGCAGGGTCCTTTTCATGACAATTTCTAGACAATATCTGGGTCTGACTCTCATTGGTTAAAGAACAGAACACGATGATTAATTACCTTAAGCCTCATGCTCAAAAGTGAAGCATGTGATGCACCTGCACGGCCTGAGAGTCAGAAAAGGGTAATTTTATTAACGGAAATTGGGGCATGATTGCCAAAAGAGAAGATGCCAGGTAACAAAAGGAAGAAAATGCTTCTAAAACGATCCAGGCTATTTATTTACATTTTCTTTGGACTGGTATTTATTAAATATCTGCTATATCTTGGGAAGTGTATCACATGCTGAGACACTGGAGTGAACAAGGTAATGTGCCTGTTCTCATAGAGCTTGTATTCTAGTGTGCCAGAAACAGAAACTAGATAAATAGTAAAAGTGTTGTGCCAGCTATCCATTTATTGTTTCTCTGAATCCTTACTTCTTTGTCCTGCTTTAAATTCAGGGGCTGGATCCCGTCAACATTTCTCTATTGTCCATTGGCAGAATGTTAAGCTTCAGAAGGAGTTACAAGCTCAGGTGGTAGTGATAGGAAGGTATTTCCTTTCTTTTTCTTTTTCTTTTTTTTTTGAGACAGAGTCAGGCTCTGTTGCCCAGGCTGGAGAGCAATGGCATGATCTCGGCTCATTGCAATGTCCACTCCCTGAGATCAAGCAATTCTCCTACCTCAGCCTCCTGAGTAGCTGGGATTACAGGTACATACCACCATGCCCAGCAAATTTTTGTATTTTTAGTAGAGATGGGGTTTTACCATGCTGGCCAGGCTGGTCTTGAACTTCTGACCTCGTGATCCGCCCACCTTGGCCTCCCAAAGTGCTGGGATTATAGGCGTGAGCCACTGCACCCAGCCTGATACTTCCTTACAAGGATTTGATCTGCTGTGCTTCCTCACTAAATATTAAAGATGGAGGACCAGATCCTTGAAAGGAAGTGTCTGTAGGTTAGATTTATTTTTTCTATTTCTCCTTAATCCAGCTTGTGTCGGACTTTCACTTATAGTATAATAAAACTTAATAAATGCCTGTGAGTAAAGTAGAAACTTTGCTAGGCATGAGGGATGTAGAAGAGAAGAAAAGACCTATGGTCTCAGTTTATATAATCTTCTAATGGGGAAGGCAGATAATGAGTGCATGAGTAATGTAATTTCAGATAGTAATACATGCTTTGAAAAAATTTAGAAAGGTTATTGGAGAAGAAAGTATATATATGTGTGCATGTGTAAGTGTGTAGAGACAAATTCATTTAGAATGTCAAAGAAAATCTCTAAGGAATTGACATTGAGATGAGATCTGGGTTGTCAGGGAGCCAGCCATGTGAAAATCTGGGACATGTGTTTCCCAGTAGGAGAAAATACATGTACACATTCTCTGAAATCCAAATGAGCTTGTGTTCAAGTCTGTAAAGAAGGTCAGTGAATAAAACTGGTGGGTTAGGCATTATCTGTTCATGTAGCATCCCTTAGAACTTGCTAAGGAGTTTTGATTTTATTATAATGGTATTAGGTGGCTTTATAGCATAAGCATAAAAGTTTTTTGAGTTATGGTCCAAAGCAACACTTTTGTGTTGACTTATAGTAAGAGTGGACTGCTGTGGAGTAAGAGGAGAAGTGGTAGGGAAACCAGGTAAAAGTATATTAATCCACATGAGATGTTGCTGCTTGAACTAAGGTGGTTGTAGTGAAGCTAGGGGAGGTGGTTGGAAGCAGGATGTATTCTCAGGCAGAGCAAGCAGGACACTCTGATGGATTGGATATATGAGTGGAGGGTGGGAGAGATGAAGAGTGAGTATAAGCAACTGGATGAATGGTGGTGCCACTAAAAGAGATGGAGAAGATCTGTTGAACAAAAGATTGGCAGTACTAAGGATGGGATGAGTGGATGGATGTCACAGTTTTAATATTGGATGGGCTAAAATTGAACTGTCTCTTATTTATAAAAGAGCAGATTTTGAGTAGAGATTGAATTTGCCAATATGAAGCTTAGAAGAGTGATCTGGGCTGGAGATGTGAATGTATATTCTATCTGAAGCCATGAAATATGATGGAATCTCCCAAGGAGCAGGGATGGATATAAAATAGGGATAAGGACAGAACCCTTCAATATGCCAACATTTAGAATCAGGCAAGAAAAGAGGAGTCAGAGGAAAGGACAGAAGTCATAATTATTCAGGTGATATAAAATCTAGGCAATTGTGATATTAAGGGAGTTAAGAAAAGAAAGTATTTCACAAGGAGATAATGTGCTCAGCCATGTCCACTGTGGACTAGCTACTGAGAGTCTAGCAAGGTGAGGACAGAATTAAATATTGGTTTTCTAAGTTGACTTTGAAAAGAGCAATTACAATGGAGTGGTGGTAGAAACAGGAGCTTATTAGTGGCAGGCTGAAGAGAGGTGGAGAAATCAGGACTTAGAGACAGCGTGTGGACAATTCTTTCAAAGGAGCAGAGAAAACAGGGCAGTCATTAGAAAGGAATATGGAGCCAAGGAAAAGTCACTTGCAATCAAGAGTCCTGAGCAATACTGCGTCATTACCCTCATTATACAGATGAGGGACTTGGGGATCAGAGAATATATATAATGTGCTCAACAATACACAGGTAACATTTGGCAGTAAGTTTTGCAATTCGGTCAGGGCTTTGTTGCTGAAGTCCACGCTCTTTCATACTATATGGTAGGCTCTGCATACAATATCTAGCACTAATGGGCAATATTATCAAAAATAATATTTGCAAACACCATGGGGCATTATATTATTAACACTGTCATATTATTCTGATTTCCAGGAGTCTTGCACAATTTTGCCACAGTGCCCATTATAATTGCTGTCCATATACAGTAGAAAAGTGGCAGCAAGTGACATGTATCTTCTTCGATTAGAGTGTGAAGCACAATGAAGTTAATGATTTAGCAGGTAGAAATTTTTAAAACTTAGAATTCTCTATTTTATTATCTATTCAAAGCACAAAGTTCAGAGGTAATCTCTGGGTTCCAGATGTATAAAGCAAGTTAATATTTTTTCTAAGATTCTTAAAAGCTGTGTTTTTACCTACTTTCTGGAATTTTATAGTTTTTAATGTCAACATTATTTGGTATAGCTGGTAAAGATATACACCAAAAAAGAATTTGTGGGATAGTCCTCTTATAATTCATTGCATAGTCACTTGTCATTTGCATTTATATTTTGAATTTCCTCATTAATGACTAACCTTTAAATTCAATGCCCTGTGTGCCTGTTTTCTGAGATACATTTTCGTCCTTGATATCATTAATTTGAATATTTATGACTCTTTATACCTTTCCTTCACATTATTTGGTTGTATGTAGGTGACCTTGAATTTGTCAGGGATCCTTAACTCTTGTGCAGAAGTTTGACAGAATTACTGTGGTCGAACTGCTTTTTGGTCTAAGCGTAGCAATGGGCATGAATAAAGTAAAATCTAAATGCTGTCTTGCTGCTGATTTTTGTGACACTAGAGAAATTGCTGGCCTGCTCAGCTCCCTTCTCCTCCCATGACTGAGCTGGTAATCAACAATCTTCTCTTCCCAGACTATTAGGTTCTGGGCTTTTTGTGATGTGTGTGAAATGTTGCAATGGTTTATGCTGTTTTTATTTCAGGGGAGGAGTAGCACTAATCTTACAAAAGTGTTGTGAAAATTAATTAGTTAATGTTCACAAATACTTTGAAGACTAAATGCCTAGTGTAAATGCTTATTATTGTTTTATGCACACCAAGAGCCTAGCTGGGCAGGCGAATATGTTTCCCAGAGATGAAAGGATTATGCAACATAGAAAATTGTGGTTTAGTGCTTTAAGGTTGGCAGACAGGTTACTCAGGATTGCATATGTGGGAATTGCTCTCAGCAGAGCACAAAGGTCCCAACAAGGGCTGGAATAAAGTCATTTGTTATAACTAGTGTTGACTTCCAAAGTATTCAAGCCAAGATGAATTTGCTGTATGATATTGAGTGTGATGATAAGGTCGATGAGTTTCTCAGGTAGAGATGAAAGCAAAAAGGAAGAGTAGCTCCAGGACTCTGAGGAGCTAATGTTATTGAAGAACCCTCATAACCCTATTTGGTGATAAGATGGAGTGCTAATTGACTGGAACCAGGCGTGGTCAATTTCAACATGTTCAGCATGACCCCAGCTGAGGTCATAGCCATTAAGTAGAGTCTGCAGATCGGGAAATGCATATCTTAATCTTGAGCACGGCTGGCAAAGTTTAAATCAGTACAGCTTTTTTGGAGAAGTTGATAACATGTACCTAAAGCATTAAAAGAGGACAAACACTTAAGTCAGCAATTTCTCTCATAGAAATTCATTATCATTAGAGATATTTACTTTTTTACTTTGGTGTTAAAAATTGAAAAATTTAAACAATATAAATGTCCAATCATAAGGGATTGATGAAACAAATTATGGTTCCAGCAGAAAGTGAAATAATTGTAAAGCCATTAGAAATGAGATTCTAGACAGTTGTTTATTAACAAGAAGTGATCCTCAAAGTACATTGTTAAAAAAAAATCCAGATAAGAAAAAAGTACCATAATGAAGAGATTTTGAAGATTCTGAAGTATATTTTTAATTTTAATTTTTGAGACGGGGTCTCATTCCATCCCTCAGGCTGGATTGCAGTGGCGCCGTCTTGGCTCACTGCAATCTCTGGTTCTCCCGTTCAAGCAACCTCATGCCACAGCCCCCGGAATAGCTGGGATAACAGATGTGCACCACCGTGCTCTGCTAATTTTTGTATTTTTAGTAGAGACGGCGTTTTGCCATGTTGGCCAGATTTGTCTCGAACTCTTGGCCTCAAGTGATCCACCCGCCTTAGCCTCCCAGAGTACTAGGATTATAGACGTAAGCCTTGCCTAGAGTATCCTTTTTTTAAAGGAATACCCAAAATTGCTCAGGCTGGACTTGAATTCCTGGGCTCAGGCAAGCCTCCCACCTCAGCCTCCTGAGCATCTGGGACTATAGGTGTGTGCTGCCATGTCTGGCTTTCAAGTGTTTTTGTTTTCTTATCCATTTATCCCTATTTTCTAATTTCTCTACACTGAACATTTATTGCTATTATAATTAAAAAGAAGTTATTTATGAAAAAAGGAAATATACATTCCCATCAGCATTCATGGGGAAGGGAATATGCAAAAATTTTAATAAGGCCATAAGATTTCTACAAAACTTTTGGAAAAAATCCAAAACAAATATACTGGGAGAAATGAATGATAAAGTAGTTCAGTTATCTGATAGTTTATCTGGCTTCTTGGCTTTAATTTTTCCTGAAGTCTTTGGCCCCAGGTTTTGTCCCTGCTGGCCTTCATGACCAACTCTTCCTCAAGATTTGCCTCAAGCTCTGCTTTCTGGGGAAAACCGAGCTAAGACATATTTTGTGAGACACAGGCAAAAATCACTAGATTTTGTAGGTACCATTCATTCAATCAAACATAAAAGAAAAACTAGCGTTTACTGAATGGCCTCTATGTGCCAGACTGTAGATACTATATTATTAAAACTCTATAACAATATTTACATTTATAATTGAAGAAATTTTGGACTAGAGAGGTAAAGAAACCTACCGAAGGTCCCAGAGTGTGGGGTTTGAACTTAGGTGTGTCTAATACCAGATTTGACGTCCCTACAACCACAGGGTGTACACAGTTTAGAAACATGATCTAAAGAATCTTAAGAGATATTTCCTGCTTCAAAAATTATATAGTTAGGGTAAGCAGCTACAACTAGGATACATAAAGCATCGATAAAGAATGAAAGAAGGGGTTTAATTAGATGTTAAATTGTATGACAGAGACTACAATTGCTATCAAATTTAGAAATACAAGGGAAATTCACGAGGCCTGAAGGAATTCTTATTAGGAGAGATGCTGCACTGAAGCTGAATCTTAAAAGATAGGCATGATTTGAGAAGACAGAGGGAAGAGCGAGTAAAGACAGGTTCATAATTGAGACTACAGAGGAGAGGGTTAGCATGACATGTTTGTGAAATAGAAAAGTCAGAATAAAAGAAAAATTACCTATGTGTGACTTAGTAGGCTTGGTTCCTGGGGAACAGGATTATCATGGTTCTTGAATACAAGCATAAGAGTTTATGTGTGTTATGTGGGAAGAAGGAGACATTAAAACCTTCTGAGCAGGAGAAAGATACAATAAATCAGTGGATAGAATGATATTTTAGAGAGGAAGGATGTGAAGACAGGGAGATTCTGCTATTGTGTTGAAGTTATGAAATGCTATAATATTTTGCTTGTTAGATGTAAGACTATTGTGTTTATAAAGTAAACACACACAGATCTGATGCAGCAATTATAAAATGGTGTATCACGTGTCTTCATTTTATGAAAATATGAGTTAGAAGTCTCTAGAGTCATCTGTTCCAAACATGTAAGTTCCTGTAACAGTGACATCGCATTTAATACTCATGTGCTGGGCACTGTGCTAAGTTCTTTACTTGTCGTTATTCCTTACAATTCCTTTATTATCTCCCATTTACCCTTGAGGAGACTCATGTTGAGAGAAGTTCAGTAAGTTATTCAAGTTTGGTAGATAGTGAATAGTAAGAGTCTGAATTCCAATCTTGATCTGTCTGACTCTGGTTAGAGTCCTCTCTCTCCTGGCTCTTTTGGAAGTCACCCTTCCAAAACCTTTTCCCTGAGAAGCTGCAAAAGTTGCACCTGTTATTTACAAGCATCTACACCAATTACTTAAAATTTAAGAACTTCTCAGGTTATGAGGATTAAAAAAAAATTTTTTTTTACTAAAATTTTTTTTCATTTCTCTTTTTACTTTTTACCATTTTTGTGTGTGTGTGTGTGTGTGTGTGTGTGTAGAGATGGGGTCTCTCTATGTTGCCCAGGCTGGAGTGCAGAGGCTATTCACAGCCACAATCCCACTACCGATCAGCACGGGAGTTTTGACCTGCTTCATTTCCGACCTGGGCCAGTTCACCCTCCCTTAGGCAACCTGGTGGTCCCCCGCTCCTGGGAGGTCACCATATTGATGCCAAACTTAGTGTGGACACCTGATCTGGATAGCGCACTACAGCCGGGAACTCCTGGGCTCAAACGATCCTCCCACCTCAGCCTCCGGAGTAGCTGGGACTACAGGCATGCACCCGGCCATTATAAGGATTTTAAAAACTTTTCGCATCAATGTAGTTGGCTGACAAATTCTCTGGTTAAGTTGATTTGGCATTGAGAAAATTTAATTCAGAGCAGTTTCCTGTCACTCACAGACTACAGCAAAATTAAATAAATACATTTGCCAGCATACTTATGCTGACATACCTGTTCATGATAAAAAAGCCAAAACTCCCCATGGGAAAAAAAGTCTAGCAATTAGAGACAGGAAGTAGTGACATCTTTTAAGAAAAGCAATATGGGTTTTCCCACAGGGAGAGCTTGTAGGACTGACAAAAGTAAGTACAAGCAAAACAAATAAAAATTTGAGTTTTAAATAGTAAGAACTATCAAGTCCTCCAACAAGTGCATTTCAGTAGCGTAGGTTTGTATTCAGGTAAGCTGGGCGGCAGCCTCCCTGCTGCAATCTGAGGGGTTCTGGAAGAGATTTCTCCATCTAATAGAACTGCACATTCATAATTACAGGGGCTTGCAATTTCAGCAATTAGGTATTCCTTTCTGTCTTCAAATAAAGGCTTTGGGGGCTTTCTGAGTTACTTATTAAAATGCAAATACTCCTGGGAAGCATAACACCTTGGATTCTTTTCCAATAATGTGTGGAAGAAGATTTAATTTAATTCAGTTCGTTTCAGTTCACTTGACATCAGTTTAATTCATTTGAGTTCCTACTAAGTGCAAAGCTCTTCACTGGATCTTTACTGTGGGAGGAAAAGAGAAATTTCAGTCTTTTGTCAGCTTCTTAAAGGGACAGATAGTAAATATGTTTGGCTTTGTGGGCCATATGATCTCTTTTGTAATATTCAACTCTGTCATTGTAACCAGAAAGCAACATGTACATCAATGAGCATGACTATTTTCCAGTGGAACCTTATTTACCAGATAAGCTATGAGCTGGATGCCGACCCCTGCTCTAGATGCTTATAATCAGGCAGGGATTTACTTAAGCTTATTCTCTGATGAAATAAAACTCCAAGAGGAATTTGTAGGACATTTGACTTAACTGGAAAAATCACTGAAATCACTTGGAAAGCCTCTTAAAATAGACATGTATGGCTCACCCGCTCAGGTGCAGAGATTCACGTAGAATTGGTCTGGAGGTATGACCTGGGCACTGGGATTTTCAAAGTTCTCCAATATTGGGGTTGCTAATACTTAATAAAGTTTGAAAAGCACTGTTGAGGGCAATATCTGGAAATATTGCCAGATGCAAGGAGGCTCCAGCAGGGAGCATAGGGCTGGAGAATGGGGATTAGCAGAGGCTTGCTGTGTGTTTCACTTTCTTGGGAAAAGAACGATTAGGATAAAAATTTTCCCATCACACTGAGGAACTCAAAAGAAGTTTAAGAAACTTTATTTGCAGAGAGTTCAGCAACTCGTAGTATGTAGTTTTAAAAAATCAGAACAGACTGAACCTGGGAAATATGGCTGCCCCAATCCCTTCCTTTGGCCCGGCTCTGTCATGGCTGTACTTAGATGCTCCTGTGTTAGTTTCCAAGTACTGTTCTAACAAAGTCCCCCGGGCTGACTTAATACAACAGAACTTTATTATCTTATGGTTCTGGGTGCCACAGCCTAAAGTCAGGGTGTCAGCAGGGCCAGGATCTCTCAGGGATCAAGGGGAGGATCTCTTCCATCCCTTTCCCTAGCTTTGGTGGTTACTGGCAGTCAATCCTTGGTGTTCTTTGCCATCTAGATGCGTCACTCTAATCTCTGCCTCCATCATCTCGGGCTGCTCTCCTCTAGGTGTGTCTGTCTCTGTGTCTTCTCTCCTCTTCTTATAAAGACACCAATCATACTGGGTTAAGGCTCATCCTACTCCATGATGACCTCATTTTAACTTACATTGCATTAAATCTGCAAAGACCCTATTTCCAAATCAGGTCACATCCACTTGTACTAGGTGTTAGGACTTCAACATGTCTTCCTGGAGGACAGAATTCAACCATAAACACAACCTCATGAGCATTTTCTTTATCTTCGTTTTTGAAGAGCAGAAATAACATGGGAGAGTGAAGGAGCTTGAATCCTGAGGCAGAATTTGTGGCCTCATCTGTAAAATGGGACTCAGAATCAGAAATTAATATTCAGGAGACATGTGAAGATGCTTTTCAAAAGAAAAAGCTCTATAAAATTTAAATTATGAACTATAAGGATAGCTAAGTGAATCAATTAAAAATGTGTGTATTATGTTATTAGGCAGTCTGGGTTGAATTAAGAAGGAAGCTCAAGGCCATATTCATGGTCTCTGCAGAGGTAGTGGAGTCTTGCTCTGCAGAGCAAGTTTTAACCGCAAACCACTAGAGCTCAGGGTGTACCCTAATCACTCTTAGACAAGAATTGTGGTTTGGAAAGATGTTGTCCCTTTAATTTCTAGGAAGCAATAAACATAGCTTGCTCTCATTTTGCCAGTTTGTCACAAAGAGGGGTGGCTCCTCTGGATAAATCACCTACCTCCTTATTTTCTCCGTGGAAATAACACATCAGGCTTGCCCATTCAAGCACCGAGCAGACTCAGCACCAGGTGTGAAGTTGTGCGGCATTGCAGAACATTGAGAGAACTCATGCCTCCAGTTGGCTGAGACATTGTGCCTCAGTGTTCTCTTCCGTAAAATGAGAAAAGAGACCAATACCAGAGATTCACTGTGAGTGTTCATTGAAATAAGAGGTAAGCGTCATGACAAATGGTTGGTGGTCAATACGTTAATAAGGCATAAGGACAGAAGATAGGCATATTAATTCTTCGCAATTCAAAGCCAGCATTAGGATAAGACTGTATTAGCAGAGTTCAAGGGACAAAAGATGCCCTGTAGAATGCTAACATGGCTACTCAAGAAGATCAGTAGTTCTCAGGTTGGACAGAAACAAATTTTGTCAAGACAGATGAAGTCTCTCTTCAAAGCCTGTGTCCTCATATGTGCAGGATTGAGGGAGGGCCATGGCCCCAGCAGACAGCCTGAGCTGGATGGCCAGAGTCCAGTTGGCACTGTGTCTGCCCAGGTGAATACTTACCCAGAGGACTGCCAATAAACAGCAGCAGGCGCCAGCCACAGCTAAAGGCCAGCTTCTACAGAAACAGGGCGGGTGGGTAGAAGCACTGCTCCGTTCCCCCACTCCTCCCATGACCCAGAGCTTAATTTTCATTTGCAGAGAGTTTGCATTTGGCATACTGACCTTTCTTTAGTGGGGAATACCAATAAAGCTGGGGCCAGCCGGGGCCTTGAGTCTTCCTCTATGGAGAATTTAAAATTACTCCAAGGGTTGTGGTGGGTATCCATAGGGCAAAGAAAAGTCTTGTTTATTCATTTTTTCCCCCTTTTCTCCCTCTCCCAACTTCTTCGGAACTTTTGCCCTCTTTGTCACTTTGTCAGGTTGCCAATCCACCTTCCCTTCTCCTCCCACTTAGAGATGGGGTTCCTAGGTTCAGGCAGTGAGGTTGAGGGAGAATGGGTCAGAGGCACAGATTTTTAGTGGAAGTGAGAACTGATGAATCTGTTCAAGGAGATGATGTCTCGTTTATTAGCATTTGTGTGTGCATTTGTCTGTGTCTCTGTGTGTGTGTGTTGGGGTCAGTGATGAGAGTGTTTTCAGGCCTGTTATTAGAATGAATCAAGATTAGAGACTTTCACCCAGGGACAAAAAAGTGGGGTATCTGGACTATAAATTACCATCAAGCCAGCCTCTCTCCTCAGCCTTCTCCCATCCCACGCTTCCGTGGGGGTAAAACTAGGAGTGTATTAATTGCAGGGTAATTAAAATGCCGTGGGTGAAAGGGAGATTAAAGGTTGGAAAGTTGAATTAGCAGGTGCCTGTTTTAAAATGCAGGTGAGCTGTCAGCCCTCAAGCAATCAAGAAAAGAAAATCAACCTACTGCCAACCAATGATGCATGTCAATTCTCATCCCCTTGTGCTTGCCTAACATTTGGATGCAAACCCAGCCTAGTTTATAGCAGGAGACAGTATGGCAAAGGAGACTGTTTCGGTTTTGTTTTGAATCTTCAATATACAACTTTGGATTTGGTAGCCTAAGCCTGAAAAGTGCCTACTTGTCAGTGAGAAGTAAAGCAAATATGCCCAGAGTTGATTCAGATCTTAAAATGATTAGGGGTGAGTGTTTGCTTGCGAAACAATTCATGACTTGGGAAGATCAGAGTATGTCTGCCTGACTTGCTGGGTGAATCTCTCATTAAAAGCATTACACAACCGTTGTAAAAATTTAAAATCACGTTTTAATTTTTCAGATTTTCATTTAACATCACAACACAACATTTTATTCTAAATCAGCTGTGAGAAAGGTGCTTGGAAAGTCACCCAAGGAAAGAAGGGCTGCAGGAATACAAGAATAATGTGAGAGGCGAGACAGATGGGCAGCATCAGGAGGGGAGGGGCCTGAGCAAGATGGTCCTACATTTCGGGGGGGCGGTGAGAATGCTGTTGACTGCAGATCAGGGAAGACTTCTTAAGAAAGGGACACTGGGGGTTAGGTGTCAAAGAGGAGAAATGGAAATGGAGGGGAGGACGCTGGCTTTGGTTGAGGAATAGAGGTATAAAAAGGACATGCGGATCCAAGATGGCCAATTAGCAACAGCTCAGGAATGCAGCTCCCAGTGAAAGCGCAGAGAACGAGTGGACACTGCACTTTCCGATGAATTTTTGTTGCCCACAGACTGGGAGATTCCCGGCAGAGGAGCCACACGGGTCACCATCGTGACTCTTTTGGCCGGCGCGGCCGTTTTGCTGGTGCTTCCAGCGTGGTGCTTCCCAGTGCAGAGTATACGGGATGGGACGTACGGGCTCGGCTGTTCCCATCCCCACAAGGAAAACAGCAATTGGAAGCGCTGAGGACTGAGAGTTTCACAGCAAGCACAGCGAACCCAGGAAGGTCTGGCCCTGTGGGGAAGGGGCGTCCACCAAAGGAAAACTAAGAAACAAAAAAACTTCCTCACTGGGCGGAGAGAGATCCAAGATGGCAATGTAGCAGCAGCTCAGGATTGTAGCTCCCAGTGAAAGCACAGAGAG
>CAUYQU010009879.1:0-19984 GCA_963574635.1 Cheracebus regulus
TCTGGAAATGCGGCGTCCACTCACCCTCTGCACTTTCACTGGGAGCTGCAATCCTGAGCTGCTCCTAATCCGCCATCTTGGATCTCTCCTAAACTTTCTCTTTCATACAGTGTGACAGAAACCATGAAGGAGAAAAGATTATGGTCACACCATATGTCCGTTTCTCCATAAATGTGTGTGTGCACACACATTTGTGCTTGTGTGTGTTCTCTCAATGAGAAGGGAGTATATTTTCTCTTTTCAAGGAGAAAGATTTCCCTTCCCCTTAGGTTACTAGCTGCTAGATGCTTGCTGATTAATTTAAATCTACACACAACTTGTTTCCTTATTAATGATTCTGCCAGGTTTCCTGAACATAGCAGTATTAACCTGCTCTGAATACAGTCTGTTCTTTTTTTAAAGAAGCCATTATCTTTTAATAAGAACATAAGAAGGTAGATAACATAACAGCCCTATTGTTTGCACATTGTATATAGCACAATTTGTCTCCTAAGAACTTAAAAATATAGTTTTCCAATGATAGTTAAAGAATAATAGCAAAATCTCCATATCAGGATTATGGTCAGTCATCCAGGGACCAGATCCAAAGATTCCCTAAACATGTGGCAATGAATCAGGAAACATCCAAAAATTCAACTTAAGTGATTGAAGAGAATCAGAAGGAGGTGAGGTGAGGTTAAAAACAGATTCCAATTTAGTTAAGCACAAAACTAAGCAATTCCATTAAACCACAACTGAAGAAAGATCATGTGAACTACAGGAGGCTTGTAAGTATGACAGAAATTATAAGAAGAGTAGCAGGGACAAACATATGCAGTTCTCTCCAAGCACTGTCTGAGAGAGATAGTGTTGGTAAGACTCACTTCATGCCAGATGAAGATGAAGGACTCACAGTGTCCTTAACATTTCTACATCAACAAGCTCCCTCTGGATCTGATTTCAGACTCATGGCACCACTGCTTCCCATAGAGTTTGCTTCAAGGAAGATAACAGCTGAGCCAAAGTGAAACGAATAATCATTACTTGACATTCATTGAGTGTAGATGCACATAAAACTGTACCCGAATATGGCTAATGTGAGTCGAGTCACCTTTGGATCTACTCTCAGGTATTCTTTGTTCAAAATGTTGAGGCCCGCAGGTGGGAGGACCACAGTCTGGCACCCCATTGGCATCTAACTGAGAGGTTCGTTGTCCTTCCTCTTGCAAGATAGTCTTGCTTTTCCGTATTATATGTCTTTCATGAATCACAATAAAGGTAAAATTTCTTTCAATATCCTCACCTCAAAGAATGGTGGAGAGAACTAAATGAGAACAGCGTCTGGCTCATAGCAAGTGCTCAATAATTCTTGTTAATTATCTTATGCAAGGTCTCTTTGGTTACACCTTACATGGTACAAGAACCTCAACAAGCATTCTATTTAATTGGTATCAAAGTTTCTGAGACTTCAAATACATTTGGAAGATACCTATTATGATAAGAACAAATGTTCTGGCTTTTCTAATGCTATCTGACAGAATCAGGTTTGGCCTTCCTTCTAGTCCATTAACAAAACTCTAAGAACCACAGCCTGTCAGCATGACAAACTCAGAGAAAGACCGGCAGGAGCAGTGTCTTCCAGTAAAGCAAACCTGCCCGGGAAAGACTCTTTCAGACTTTGTAAGAAAGCTAAAAATTTTATAAAATATGAGAAGAGCAAGGGGGGAAAACAAAGGTCAGAAATATAACAATTTAAAAGCTCCTGCATATTCACTAATCTAGAAACGCCTACAGAGACACAATCCAAGTGACCACATCTAGACATTACACAAGATAAGCTAGTACCCTCACAAAGATAGAAATGAGACTCTGTCCAGTTTCAAGGAGCTTAAAATAATACACAGCAGGAAACAGACATACAACCAATGACAAATTATCCTCTAGGAACTCCGAAGGATGGTTTGTATTGTGATTTGATTGTGATGGATATTGCAAAGGGGTTGTTGATTACATTTTTAAGGGGATAGTAAATAAGATTAGTTTTTATAGGATGCATGTGTATACAGTCTAATACAATAAGTAAGCTTCCCAGCAATAGAAAGAGAGAGGAAAGGTAAGGTGAGAAAATTTAATATTTTTTTAAGGAAGAGAAAAGGTGAGGGATTAAATATTTCCCCTTTGTTGCTAGGTCTTCTCTCTGTTGCTATACTGGAACTGAAAACAGCAACAAAAGAAACTGCAGACTATAAAATGTTGCATGAACGGCAGACCTGGGAGCTGTCCAGCTCTCTGTTCCCATCAATATACAGAGCAGTCCTGAGAGCTGAGATTTCCTCTGAATCCAGAATGTAGGCAAGTATCTCTATGGCGAGACTAAGGTTCAATTCTAGGAATCAGGTTGGGCCTTTCTTCTAGTGCATTAACAAAACTCTAATAAGAACTACAGCCTGTCAGCATTACAAACTCAAAGAAAGACCAGCAGGAGCATAGTATCTTCCAGTAAAGGAAAGCAGCCCAGGAAAGAGTATTTTTGACTTTGTAAGATAGTTAAAAATTTAATAAAATATGAGAAGAGTAAGCGGGAAAAGCAAAGGTCAGAAATACAACATAATTTAAAAGCCCCTGCATATTCACCAAGCACATACTTAAACAAAATGAAAAGCCTGAACAGTATGAATAAGTTTCTAAAAAGCACATTTCAATGTCCAATCTTTCTACAGTCAAGCTTTTTTGTGACCTATGATCATATAAATGGTGTAAAAAAATTTAAACTAAATGATAGATTCTGCTTACTGTTTGCCTGAGCAAAGCAACTGACCCGATCTCAAAATACCTTTTTAATGAGAAACTCACTTAACTTCCCAGGACTCTGTGTCTTAGAGATACTACTGGACTCTGTCCTACTCTATCTTGAAAATCTTAAGTAAATTAAATTTCTAATGTGTTTCCACTAGAGGGCAGTAAATAAAAAACAAACACCCTTGTTCACATAACACAATTGCTTCTAAAATCAGATATAAACAAATTTTATTTTCCTATAGGAGACAGGATTTGAACATTATACGTTCAGAGATTTTTATTGCTGAAAATCTTTATTTGATCACCCCTCCTGGACTTCTCTTTTACGTTGTCATTCTCCATCACTACAAGCATAACCTATAAATATATCCCAGAATGAGACGGGGGAGGCCATTTTTATAAATAAAAAACATCTTTCATTTTTAAAAGTGCCTGTTCTGTACATTCACACAGGGCCTACCTGGGTCTGAAATCACATCCCTGTTGGTCAAGGGGCTTGGTGGGCTCCACTGATTGTATTTCATTGTTGTAAGAACAGACACTGGCAAGAGGCCACAGGAGCACTCTAACAAGAGCTGTGAATTCTAAGCAGGAGTCTTGCAAGAAAAGGAAGGCCAGGGATGCCACCCAGTGGTCAGCCAGTGGCCGTGCTGCCTGTGAGATCCTCAGGCATCGCTGCACTGCCTCCACTGAAAGCACTAGAATGCAGTCTGCAGGCTCTAAACCTGGAAACTAACCGGCGCTAAAATAAATTATGACTTCAATCTCAGCAAACCTCAAGCTCATAGTCTGCTTTTCTAAATTGCAAACTGAGAATAAAGGAGATGAAGTTGAATCAGGGACCTGGACACTAACTTGGAAAGCTATGTGGCTCCGGGGCTCCCAAGTGCTTTTCAGAATCAGCTTGGCAGCCTTCTAAAAGCTGACTTTTGAAACCACCAAAACCTTCTGGGTTACAACCTCCAGGGATAAGGCTTGAGAACTGTTATTTCTAAAAAGACTTCTGGGTGATTCTGATGCAGCCTCATCCAGAGAAGCTATAAACATCTATTCTAGTCTTTCCTTCGAGTGTCCAAAATCAAAAACCATCAGAGCTTTCTTGCTGTTCTGAATCCCAGCTCTACTACTTATTAGCAGCATAACCTAACCTTCCAATATCTCAGTGTCACATGTGTAAATGGGAGTACGACAGTACTTACCCTGTAGATTTACTGGAGAAAATAGTGCTTAGAGCACTACCTGTCACTTAGTAAGCACTAAAATGCTTCTTACTTGTGTTATCATGTATTATTACTCTCTCCTGGCTGCTCTTTAGCTCACTTATTTTCATTCGCTTGATTTCAATAGATACAGTGATCATGCTGGGCCCAGCTAGCCATATTACTTGCCTACTCTACCTTCCCTAGGCCTATACAATCCTTGTTATTTATTGGCATATTTTAACCACAGGCCCAGTTCACCAATTTTCTGAGTAATACTGATCAAACAGGAATTTTGGTGCTCCAGTGGGTAGATATACAGAATGAACAGAAACATTTTCTTTTTCTTTTGTATTGTAGAGCTAGAGTCTCCTCTCCCTATGTTGCCCACGCTTGTCTTGAACTCCTGGGATCAAGCAATCCTCCTACCTCAGCCTCCCAAAGTGCTGGAATTACAGGCATGAGCCACTGTACCCAGCGATAGAAACATTTAAGGACTTACTAGGTGCCCAGCGCAAGACATATTATTCACATTATATCATTCAGTTTTTACAACAACACTCCAAGGTAGGCATTAGGTTCCCTAATTTAATGAAAGGAGAGAACTGAGTCTTAGGAAAAGTTGCAAGTGGTACACTTCCCTTGGTGGCTCCAAAGACTATAAAATGAACCTCTCCCTGTGATAAGCTCCGAGCCTTGTCAGTCTTTCTCTTACCTACTGCTGATGGCTCAATTTGTGAATCTGGAAGTTCTTCTCAGCATCCAGGTCCTCAATAGCACAGTAGACTGGCCTGCTTCTCTGAGATGCCTTGTCAAACACCAGCAAGTCCCTCCCTAGGAAGCTGAATTCTGTTGCCTACCTCCTTGGTCTTGGCATATGCACTGCTCTGAACAGATGGATCCCCCAGCTGTGAGAGGCCAGCTCATCTGCTCCCCAGGAGCACTCTGCTGCAAGTCCTCCTGGAATGTCCCTCCCTCAAGTGCACCATAGGTGGAGGAGGCAAGCCCACAGGTACCACGCCTCATAGACAACATACACACTGACTGCCCTTCCCTTAAAGATCAAGCCTACAATTGACTCAATTTTCCCAGCAGTCTGTTCTTTTCTGGTTCTAATTTTTCTTGTTTCCCACTGTCTTAAGTTGCTAAGGTCCCAGGTTCTTCACGCCCAAGTCTGCTCTGGTCATGATATTACCAGCATACTATGAGAATAAATGCATCACAGAAATCCATGCAAGCCCAACAGGATACAGAATAGAATGGTATGAGTCACAGTGAGAGCAAATGTATAGCATAATAAAACTGGAAAATGGCAAATCCTATTACTATAGTCCTACGATGTATTCAAAATTACTAAAATTAATCAGCAAATATCTATAAACATGTATTTTATACAAGTTGCTTATTAGGCATCATAGGTGATACAAAGAAGACCAATAAATAATTTTTTCTCTCAAGGGAATATATTTTGAGGCAAATGTACACAATTTTAAGTATCAATATTAACATAGAGCAATATGTGTTAAGAACCAGATGAATAACATGATCAATGTATGCTGCAAGATTTGACAGGAGACTATGTCACAGCCTGCAGTGGTCACAGGAAGTTGCCTAGAAGAAACAGCCCTTGAACTGGGCAATGCTATTGAGTAGAAATCATTTAAGTGGAGAAGTTGTGAGAGTGCTCACCAGGATTCACCAGAGAAAGAGCAAAAAATGTGTCCAGAGGCAATGGGGCCATTGAAAGCATTTGAGCACTAGGATTGCACATGGAAGGCATCAGGGCTGAACCGTGGACAATGCCGAATGAATGTGGAGTTGGACAGTCCAGCAGAGTTCACCCTATAGACAGGGGGACAGCCATGTGACTTCCAAGGATAAAATGATGTGGCAAACGTGTATTTTAGAGAAATTAATGTGGTAACAGTTAACACAAGTAACTAGTTACCGCCTAGCACACAGGGGGCACTATATATGTTAAACTAATTAATCAAGTAATTTCTAGCAGCAGTGCTATGAGTAGGTTTGAGAAGGCATCATCTCTACATTATAGATAAAGAAATTGAGAATCAGAATGATTAGTAACTGGTTCAAGAGTCCAAGTTAATGAATAGTTAATTTATCATTTTCTGATTTTCAGATTAGCATCTAGATCTGCTGACTTTGTTAGCTGTGTGATAATATCATAGGGCAGGACAACAGTTAGAAATATAGCTTTAAACAAATCAAAATGGCTAAATTCACAGAATACAGTAGTCTTTTTCTTTTTGAAAAAGAACTGTGGGCTAAATATTATCTTTTTCGTTTTTCTTTTTAGGGTTGTTCAGTATAAAAATTTCACCCATATTCTATATAATGTTTCAAGAAAAAAAAAGTGAAATCGAGATAAACACACAAAGGATTATCAAGTACCTTATTGAAACCTCCCCATTCTTCAATTTATCATGAGTGTGCACTAGTTTGGAGGTCCCTGCTTACGTAGGAGATAGCTAAGATATCTAACTAGATATCTCAAGAGGGCTTTTTCTGACCCAGAGAAGGGGTAATACCTACGCTGGAAAAACCTGAAGTGGCAAAAATATTAGAAGTATAATAAAAACCAAAACGCAATAATTTTTATATATTTATGAAAATCACCAACAACCAAGCAGCCTAGCATTTTGATGCTTCCATCAGCACATAAGATGTGAGTACATGCTGGAAGATAAGAGAAACTGCGGTCTTTTCCACTAGAGGGCACAAAAACTCTTCTTTAAATTGGACTCATTCCTTTCTCAACACCACTGGGTATCTCCATAGGAACAGGAACTCTGTGCACAATGGGCCAGGAATGGCTGGAGTTACTTTTAGTTTACCTGAAGTGCCTCACTGCACTGTTTTAGCACCAGAGATAGTGTAGGAACTGCTTTCTCAAGGAATATTGGGAGCTAGAGGATGAGGTATAGTAGCAGAGACACTAAAATCAGAAGACTAGAGATGTAGGGAACCTATTTCAGAGGAGATAGTTGTTCTAGACCACTCATGCTCAAGCTTTTGCGTATGTCAGAATTAATGAGAGGGCTTGTAAAAAACACAAGTTGTTGGGCCCCACCCCACAGTCTCTAGTTCTGGGGTTGAGCCTGAGAGTTGACATTTCTAAGATGTTCCCAAGTAAAGCTGATGCTGCTGGCAGGGAATCACATTGTGGGGCATCACTGTTCTAGATGTACCAGCTACTCAAATAGGACTTCATCTGGGAAACAAAGTCACAAGAACCCACAGTGCTCTAGAATACAATTTCATAGCATCTTAAACTGTTGGAACTCGAAAGGCCTTTTATGGGCTTTTCATGTTATAGAGGGAAAATAGAGGGCCAGAGAGGTTACTTAATGCATCCAGGTCTAAGTTTTTAGAATCAGTTTAGCATAGACTGACCAAAGCTCAAAGTTTGGCTCAAAAATGAGGAATAAAAGAGTGGGCATCATTACCGACCTTTTAGAAATAAAAATTATTACAAGAAAATATCATTAAAAATTATATGCCAAAAAATGAAATAAGTTGATGAAATGAATAAATTCCTATAAAGACACAAATGATCAAAGCTTACTCAAGAAGAAGGAGTAACATAAAAAGAATTTGTTTTTATTTCAATAGCTTTAAGAGTACAAGTGGCTTTTAGTTGCATGGATGAATTGTATAATAGTGAAGTCTAGGACTTTAGTGCACCTATCACCTGAGTGTTGTACACAGTAGGTGGTTTTTCATCCTTCATTATCCTCCCAACCTCCCCTCTTCTGAGTCTCCAATGTCCTTTATGCCACTCTGTATGCTCTTCCACACCCATAGCTTAGCTCCCACTTGTGAGAACAGGTAGTGTTTGTTTTTTAATTCTTGAATCATTTCACTTAAAATAATGGCCTCCAGTTCCATCCAAGAACTGAAAAAGATATTATTTCATTTTTTTATGGCTGAGTGGTAGTCCATGGCATCTACACATGGTATGTGTGTGTGTATATATATATATATATATCTCATATTTTTTAATCCACTCATTGGTTGATTGATGGGCACCTAGGTTGATTCCATATGTTTGCAACTGTGAATTGTACTGCGATAAACATACACATGCAGGTGTCTTTTTGATATAATTACTTCTTTTCCTTTGGGAAGGTTCCCGGTAGAGAGAGTGCTAGATCAAGTGGTAGCTCTACTTTAAGTTCTTTGAGGAATATCCCTACTGTAAAAAGAGTAAATTTAAATAGACAAGTAATATTATGTATTTAGAGGCATTTATATTGAAAAGAAAGGGGTGAAACTATCACTATATACAGATGACACAGTCTTGTAATATAAAATTCTAAAGAGTTCACAAAAAATCAAAATCATGGGAACTAATATATAACTTCAATAAGATTACAGGTTTCCAAGATCAATACACAATAATCAATTGCACTGCTATACACTAGCAATGAACAATCCAAAAATGAAATAAAAGAAGCAATTTAATTTACAATATCACCTAAAAGAATAAATACATAGGTATAAAATTAACAAAAGACGTCAATGATTTGTGCTCTAAAAACTGCAAAGTATTGCTGAAAGAAATTAGAGAGGACCTAAATAAATAGAAAGAACATTTGATGTTCATGGATTGAAAGACTTAATATTGTTAAGATGACTGCTATGGTCTGAATGTGTTTCTCCAAAATTCGTATGTTGATATGACAACTCCCAAGGTGATGGTATTAGGAGATGGGACTCTTGGAAAGTGATTAGTTCATAAAGGCAGTGCCCTCGTGATTGGAATTAGTGACCTTATAAAATTGACCTCAGAGAACTGACTAGCCCTTCTACCATGTGAGGACACAGTGAAAAGGTACCATTTATGAACCAGGAAACAGGCCCGCCTTGGACGCTGAGTCGGCTGCCATCTTGATCTTGTACTTCCCAGCCCTGGAACTGTGATAAATAAAGTTTTGTTGTTCATATGCTACCCTGTCTGAGGTATTTTGTTATAGCAGCCTGAATAGTGTAAAACAATAACAAAACTCTGCAAGTTGATCTACGGATTCAACACAATCCTTATCAAAATCCTAGCTTTTACTTTTTTTCCAGAAAAAAAAAGCTGATCCTAAATTTCATGTTCCAAAATGTTGCCAGAACTTGGGACAAGACAAAAACCCTATCACCAGGATTTCTTTCCATCAAGCTCATTAGTTCAATAGTGTCTACAAATATTAGTGCATCCCTAAAACCTAAGCATCAGATTTTAATTGCATTGCCTTTGATGTTTGAAGCACAGTTAAGACATCACTGGGGTGCTAGTACCATGAGGATACAATATAACATTATAAGAACATTAAGATAAAAACTATCCATAGGATTTTAGAGAATGAAGCTCTCTATTCTCATTAAAAGGGAAGAATGTGCTTTTAAAAGTGAATGATGCCTCAGACATATGTGTGGCCTAAAGATCTGCTTGAAAGAGAAAAGGAACAAGCAGCTCTTCCCATCTATAGCTTGCTATGGCTGTTGAGCAAACCTGCATAGTGGAGATGATCCAAGCCACCCAGCTCTACCTCGGGGGCTCCAAATAGCTCCACTTGTCATTGTCGGACTCACATTTGTGAGTCTACCAATAAAACACAGGCAAGGTGAAGTCTTAACTTGATTTTACCTTCCCAAGGAGAAAGGAAAGGAAACCATTCAAGATTTGCTCACGCCTGTGATCTCAGCCATAGGGTAAGCAAAGAAAAGGCCTTGCAAGTAGGTGTGCTTTTTGGACATTCAGCTCTGCCATTACTGAGCAATTTTTTTTAAAATCTCTAAAGTGGAAAAACAGTGTCTGTAGATTATGGCGATTAAATTAAAAATGTAATCTTTCCAATTGCTCCTTGAAAGATGGACAATGCTATCTTAATAATCAGTTACATTTATCACTTGAAGATGAATTTACCTTCTTTTTATAAGATTGCTTTGGGATACAGTTGTGAGAATAAAAAGCAAATTCCTCTGCTATTTTGGGTTTCTTCTTTATTTCTAAAGGAAGCAAAGAATAAAGAAGAAAGCACACAAATATCAGAGAGTTGCAGCCCTATGTCCTGGACTGACAGTGCTATTATTCTCTCCTCTGAAACTTTTCCCAGCTCCACTTCTAGACTTGAAGTGAATAGCCAGGCCAATGGCCAAGCTGTGGCAGTACCTCCTTCTCCTGATTGCACACACCCATTTAAACACTGCTGCTCAAAACTGACACCAAGGAATTTACTCCAGTGTTTCAATTATTTGAAATTCTAGATTCCCAAAATATCTAAGTAACTGCTGTTTTGTTTCCTACTTTTCTTTTCTCCACCCCTCTATGAATCAGGTTATTAGGTTCTCTCATTATATTGATCATTAAGCAAAGAAACACATTCACGTATTTATTCAATGAATTGGAAATGTCCGGAGTTCCTTTGGGAGCACTGAAAAACTGCATTTCTGCCTACCAATGCAATAATCAGGGTGACAAAAAATTGTAACTTATGTTTGGGCTCCCATTTCAGTCTTCTTAAACTTTTATACTTAACATATTTTAAAACAGAAAACATTATTTGATAGGGAAGATTGTCTTCATAATGGGGAAAAAATGAAGGGGAAATGAACCCCCATCAGGCAATTCTATTCTTCTGCCTAGCTGAAAGTGGCTAAAAATACATACAATTTGTTTATTTTCTAATTAACAGCCATATAGCTGGTCTCGGGAAACTATGCGTAAGTAGTCAATAAAAGGGAAAAGGTCCAACATCACCATGCAAAGATGGTAATTAAAAACAGGAGGAAGAAATGCCTGTTATAAATTACACTACACTTGAGGCTATAAAAATCCTCTTTTTAATTAACTGCAAGAAGGAGGCAAACAAACTGAGCTTTTACAATTGGTTACTGAAGTTTGAAGACAAATGATACAATCATGTTTTAATGTGTCATTGGTAAGTCAAATACAACTAATCACCATCTCGAGGGATGTGGATCATCCTGAACAAATTTCAAAAAGATTATCATTGAAGATTGTGGAGTCTGCACTGCTTCACTGTAGCTCACATATCACAGCAGAATCCAGAAATATCTACAGTAAGACCCAGACTTCTCCCAAAGAACAAAGGCATTTGTCCAAACTTCTTATGTGAAAGTCACAACAGAAAAATCTGAATATTTGCAGGTATTGAATTCAAACACATGTGCCTGTTTTCTCTGTTGTGGAGAAAGCCATTCATTTTAGAAGTAGTTTGTTAGCCAAGGACTCTAGAGTTCAGGGTCTATTGCTAACTTCATTTGTGTAACTTTTGCAGGGAGCAGGGGTTAACTTTCATCTTGGCCACTATTTCAGTGTTGTTAACCATCATATATAATGGTGAAGTCATCATAATAATGTTGAAATCATTATTGATGTATTATGTACCTTTCTAGGAAAACCCTGCCACATATCTATAGCATGAAAATGGTGACATGTGACTTTGAACCTCCTTCTGGTCTCTTATCCAAATCTATGGGCCTGAACATGGGAAAGTGAACATCAGCACTAGGTCGGGAATTACTTTGTTTAATACTATTAAGTAGTATGATTCAGGATGGGGGAAAGAAATTAATTCTCAGGAACATTAAGGAACCCAGCTTAACAATTAGTCAAATTAAATGTGTCCAAGTAGAATTAGAGATGGCATTGTACCTCCTATATTGCTCTTTATTTTCCGCAGTTTCTCCCTTTCGGGCTTTAAAAAACAACTATATATTCACCTCAACAATTTACTTTTCCTAACACAAATTTAAAATAATATTATTTCGAGGTATTTTATTTCTGTTATAGGAAAAAGAAAACCGTGGAATATAACAACTAAAAGCAAATCGCCACAGTATAAAAGCTGTCAAGTGACTAGATGCATCCCTGGAAAGATGGAGAAAGGACATTATTTAGGAACTAAGTAAGGATCAAGCCCTTACTTTGTGTCGACACAATTTAGTCCTCATAATATCTGAGTCCACTGCCATATGGCAGTGCACACTGCTCCCTTGCCTTCGTTATCAATCTTCAGCACCACAATTACAGAGCAACACAGCTCAAGGTCACATTGAAGGACGATTCTTGAGAATAAAGTGGAGTTCTAGGCAGCGCCTCTAGATGGCACTCTTTCTTATCAGTAGTCAAAGCGAAGTTTTATTTCCTATCTTCACAACAATCAAATGACTAAAATTGGTCCTCTTATAATTTGATACAATTGCCCTATGCCATCTTAATAGAAATCTGGATGCTTACATAACACATCAGTCAAAGTTCACCAACGGCAAACTGTGCTCTTGATTTAAGGGAAAAAAGAATCATATATCACTAGAATGCTTCATTTTCTGGGGCTGTCCCGATTGAACCCTGCAGAGCCAGGATTCTACCATGTGGAAGTGATGCTTTCAGACCTATTCAGTTCCTACATCTCACGTGAACCCTACCGCCCATGTCATTAAAGTAATACAAGAAGAGGGAAATCAGCATCTCCAGTCCCCAGACGGGTTATCTCCTTAAATTCCTCACCACTCAACAAGAGCTAAGTGAGGGTGAGAGTCACAGTATCTGTGGTTAGAAGCAGAAGAAACTGGAGTCAAGTGAAAAGGAGCAGTGCTTCTCACCACCCAGACTATCTCTATAGCTAATGGCTTGGTGACCTCAACAATAACACTTGTCTCCCTATGGCACTAATGGCACCCGAGATGCTTCTGTGAAGCTTAGAACTAACCTTAAAGTCATTGCAGCACCCCTGATCTCCCTCCCAGACACAAGATTCCCTAGCTGAATAAGAAATGTCCCCTACTGTCCTTTAAATACTGCTCCCTCTCCACCATAAACACACAGAGTTCTCAGGAAACAAGAAATATCTTGTTCATGCTTTGAAGAGGGACACCCTTAAGCACTACTGGCATGGGCACACTTGGGATGTGAGTATGGTAACCAGTAACCAGGAAACGTAGAAGTTTTGAGTGTTGGTTGTAGAGCAGAAAACTGAGGAAAGTTGATGAAATTTCTATCTTTTGTGCTTCACATGAAGTTAGTGAACACACTTCATAATGCCTAGGGGTCTTCAAGAATTCATAGTTCTATAGTAACTATAGGTATTTCAGAGAATGACAGAGTAAAAACTAGCATTCCCCTCAATTTTACTGTTTTATTTTATCTTACTTTAATTTCAACTTCCTGCTCCTGAATGTAGGCATTCTATTTTTCAAATCTGGACTTAACCATGAGGTTTGCAGATAGATCTCCACATGAATAGAGGGCTCTAAAAAATTCAGTACAGGTGGACTTTTAAGATTCTTAAGAAAACACACAGATTACCTCTCAATAATCCTTTGTCCTCAAAGCAAAGACCTTTGTGCTTCTTTGCAATTAAGAATTCTTATAAACAGTCACTCCTCGCTGAGTTATTTTTCTAATAGCTTATCTTGCTAACACATTATACAATAAAGGTCATGAGGTGCCATACATAAAAATTTAGTTATGTAAGAAGCAGTAAATAATTTAAATGGACTGTTTAACTTACCCTGGATGTTTTCCACAGAGCCAAAGGTTTTACTTTGGTTGTTTAGTCCATCTACAATTCCATTTTTAATCAGAAAACTCATCCTTAGGACTTAGGCGTGGGGGAAAAAAACTATAGCTGCAGATTTACTTGTAAACATTTTAAGCTTGCCATTTTCCCAAATATTGCTCAAATATTTAGAGCTCCATAAAACTCAGACCACATTGAATTCTTTAAACACCACCAAATGTAGTTTTCTAAGAAGAAAGCTGCCAATTTTTTAAGACACAAGATTTGAGCCTCCAGATGTCCCTTTTCAGAAGGGGTGAGTACTAATTGGGTTTTCATGTCCTTGTTTGACTCTTTAGTCAACAAGACATTGTTAAGCATCCTTTTCTAGAGAAGAGAATGGAAACCAAAGTTCACACAAAGGCCCAGTTGAAGAATAGAGAGGTAAAGCAGTTCACTATGTGCTATTGATTTACGGGAACTTGGGACTCTCTGTTAACCTATTTATTTTCAAAGAAGCCTCTTCTTGTCTGATAAAATGCCTAAAAATCAACCTCTAGAAGATTTTCTTTTTCTTTTGGCACTGAAAGACTTACATTTTTAGTTCCCTTAGGAAAGGTACAACAGTCAGGTTTATTAGCAGAACTTGCATTCCCTTAACTGCTTTGGATGAGGTGTCAAGGAAGGAAGCAGAAATTCAGAGAAGTAATGAGATTTGTGTATGGTTACTCAGCTTATAGGTGGCTAATCCCTGTAGTGCTGAGTGAAACTTTGGAAGGAGCCAGGAGACCAGCTCTCTTTTGGGGGAGGTGTGCAGGTAGGCAGGCACATAGTTTAAAAAGCTATTTGTATTTTCTTCAGAGCAGAAACTCCTCTCTGTGCAAAAAACATAAGTTTTTATGTCAGGAATCCTCCATTCCAACACATGAAAAAAAAAACGCTAAGATCAAATCACTGGAAATCTTCTTCGTATATATCCCTCTGAAGATTTTTGGTGGTATTAGCATATTAGAATTGTCCTGAATGCCACTTATAAACTTTTTTAAACCTTACTATTTCCCAAACTATTTAACCAGAGAATGTTATTTTTCTTAATATTTATTAACATCTCTCTGGAACAGTTTAGGAAATTCTGCTCTAGTGGAGATTCTGATAATTTTCTGTCTCCTCATGATGCCCTGAAGCTGCCGTGTAACCCAGAACAGAACCCCAGGCCAGGCATGCTGGCTCACACCTGTAATCCCAGCACATTGGGAGGCCGAAGTGGGCAGATCACTTGAGGTCAGGAGTTCAAGACCAGCCCAGACAACTTGACAAAACCCTGTCTCTACAATAAATACAAAAATTAGGGGGGAGGATCCAAGATGGCCAAATAGGAACAGCTCCAGGGTGCAGTTCCCAGCAAGAAAAACACAGAGGGTGAGTGCTCACTGCATTTCCAAACAAGTTTTCACTGCCCACAGACCAGGAGATTCTCAGACCAAAAACCACCATGAGTTTTCAGGATGGCTGGTGCCAGCGTTGGCGCATAGAAACTCACACAAAATCTGGGCGTCTGTTTCAACTGGTACCTGGAATGCCTGGGAGACAGAGCCACCCATTCAACTGAAAAGGAGGGGGCTGAGACAGGGAGCCAGGTGATCTGGCTCAGTGGGTGACACCCCCACAAAACAAGAAATCTGAAACACTCTGGATTGAGAGTTTCACAGCAAATGCAGCTGGACCTGGGATGCTCCAGCTCAGTGGGGGGAAGGATGTCCAATGCTACTGAAGCAGTCTACCAGTACCGAGGCAGTTCACATAGCAGCTGGGCAGAGCCTGCAGCAGCTCAGCAATGCTTCTGCTGGCAGACTGTGACTAGACTAATCAGTGTGGGGCAGGGCATCTCTGAAAAAAGGCAGCAGCACAACAGGAACTTTTAAATAAAGCCGACTTTCCTAGGTCAGAGCACTTGGGAAAAGAGGCAGTTATGAGTTCCGCTGCAGCAGACTTAAACATACCTGCCCAGCAGCTTTGCATGGAACAACCAAGCTCCCAGCATAGCACTTGAGCTCCTATAAGGGACAGACTGTCTCCTCAAGCAGCTCCCCAACCCTTGTATACCCAGAGAGACACCTCATAAAGGAGAGCTCAGGCTGACATCTGGCAGATACCCGTCTGGGACACGCATAACAGAAGAAGAAACCAGCAGCAACCCTTACTGTTCTGTAGCCCCCGCAGGTGATCCCCAGGTAAGCAGGGTCTGGAGTCGACCTCCAGTAGTCCTGCAGCAGAGAGGCCTGACTATTAGAAGGAAAACTAAGAAACAGAAAGAAATAGCTTCAACATCAACAAAAGGGATGTCCACTCAGAGACTCCATCTGAAAGTCACCAACTATAAAGATCACAGGTAGATAAAGCCACTAAGAGGGGAAGAAACCAGTGCCAAAAGGATGAAAACACCAAAAACCCGAATGCCTCTCCTTCTCCAAGGGATCACAACTCTTCACCAGCTAGAGATAAAAAATGGATGGAGAATAAATCTTATGAATTGACAGAAACAGGCTTCAGAAGCTGGGTAATAACAAACTTCACAGAGCTAAAAGAACATGTTCTAACCCAATGCAAAGAAACTAAGAACCTGGAAAAAAAGGTCAGATAAGATGCTAACTAGAATAAACAACTTAGAGAAGAATATGAACAACCTGATGAAGCTGAAAAACACAACATGAGAACTTTGTAAATCATACACAAGTTTCAATAGTGGAATCGACCAAGCAGAAGAAAGGATATCAGAGATTGAAGATCAACTCAATGAAATAAAATGATAAGGCAAGAATAGAGACAAAAGAGTGAAAAGAAATAAACAAAGCCTCCAAGAAATATGAGATTATGTGAAAAGACCTAATCTACATTTGACAGGTGTACCTGAATGTGAGAGAGAGAATGAATCCAAGCTGGAAAACACTCTTCAGGATATAATCCAGGAGAACTTCCCCAACCTAGCAAGGCAGGCCAATATTCAAGTCCAGGAAATACAGAGAACACCACAAAGATATTCCTCAAGAATAGCAACTCAAAGAAACTTAATCATAAGATTCACCAGCGTTGAAATGAAGGAAAAATTGCTAAGGGCAGCCAGAGAGAAAGATTGGGTTATCCACCAGGAGAAGCCCATCTGACTCAAAGTGGATATCTCTCTCCACAGAAACCCTACAAGCCAGAAGAGAGTGGGGGCCAATATTCAACATCCTTAAAAGAAATTTCAACCTAGAATTTCATATCCCGCCAAACTAAGCTTCATAAGTGAAGAAGAAATAAAATCCTTTAAGAACATGCAATTGCTGAGAGATTTCCTCACCACCAGGCCTGCCTTACAAGAGCTCCTGAAAGAAGCACTAAACAAGGAAAGGGACAATCAGTACCAGCCACTCGAAAAACCTACCAAATGGTAAAGGCCATCGACATAATGAGGAAAATGCGTCAACTAATGGGCAAAACATCCAGCTAGCATCCAAATGGCAGGATCGAATTTACACATAACAATATTAACCTTAAATGTAAATGGGCTAAATGCTCCAGTCAAAAGACACAGACTGGCAAATTGGATAAAAAGTCAAGACCCATTGGTGTGCTGTATTCAGGAAACCCATCTCACATGCAAGGACACATATAGGCTCAAAATAAAGGGATGGAGGAAGATTTATCAAGCAAATGGAGGGCAAAAAAAAAAAAAAGCAGGAGTTGCAATCCTAGTTTCTGATAAAATGGACTTTAAATCAACAAAGATTAAAAGAGACAAAGAAGGGCATTACATAATGGTAAAAGGATCAATGCATCAAGAAGAGTTAATGATTCTAAATATATACACACCCAATACAGGAGCACCCAGGTACATAAAGCAAGTTCTTAATGACTTACAAAAAGACTTAGACTCCCACACAATAGTAGCAGGAGACATTAACACTCGCTGTCAATATTAGACAGATTAATGAAACAGAAAATTAACAAGGATATCCAGGACTTGAACTCAGAACTGGACCAAGGGTACCTAATAGACATCTATAGAAATCTCCACCCCAAATCTACAGAATATACATTCTTCTCAGCACCACATTGCACCTACTCCAAAATTGACCACATAATTGGAAGTAAATCACTCCTCAGCAAATACAAAAGAATAGAAATCATAACAACCAGTCTCTCAGACCACAGGGTTATTGCATTTGTAATAAGCTTAGAACTCAAAATTCAGAAACTAACTCAGAACCACACAACTTCATGGAAACTGAACAACCTGCTCCTGACTATCGACTAGATAAACAATGAAATGATGGCAATAATACAGATGTTCTTTGAAGCCAATGAGAATGAAGACACAAGGTACCAGAATCTCTGAAACACATTTAAAGCAATGTCAAGAGGAAAATTTATAGCAATAAATGCTCACATGAAAGAGCTAGAGGAGCAAGATCAAAAAAACTCAAAAGCTAGCAGAAAACAAGAAATAACTAAGATCAGAGCAGAAATTAAGGAGATACAGACACAAAAAGCCCTTCAAAAAAAATCAATAAATCCAGGAGCTGATTTTTTGAAAAGATCAACAAAACAGACCACTAGCCAGATTAATAAAAAAGAAATGGGAGAATAATCAAATAAATGCAATAAAAAATGAAAAAGGGTATATCACCACCAGTTCCACAGAAATACAAACCATCATCAGAGATTACTACAAACAACCCTATGCACGTAAACCAGTAAACCTGGAAGAAATGGATAAATTCCTGGACACTTGCACCCTCCCAAACCTAAACCAGAAAGAAGTTGAAACCCTGAATAGACCAATAAAAAGGGCTGAAGTTGAGGCAGCAATTAATAGCCTATCAACCAAAAAAAGTCCAGGTCCAGATGGGTTCACAGCCAAATTCTACCACACGTATGAAGAGGAGCTGGTACCACTCCTTCTGAAACTATTCCAAACAATACAGAAAGAGGGAATCCTTCCAAAATCATTTTATGACACCAATATCATCCTGATACCAAAACCTGGCAGAGACTCAACAAGAAAAGAAAACTTCAGGCCAATCTCCATGATGAACATAGATGCAAAAATCTTCAGTAAAATACTGGCAAACCGATTGCAACAGCACATCAAAAAGCTTATCCATCACAATCAAGCAGGCTTCATCCCAAGGATGCAAGGCTGGTTCAACATACACAAGTCTATAAATGTAATACACCACATAAACAGAACCAAAGACAAAAACCACATGATTATCTCAATAGATGCAGAGAAGGCCTTCAACAAAATTCAACAGCCTTTATGCTAAAAACTCTCAATAAATTAGGTATTAAAGGAACATATCTCAAAATAATAAAAGCTATTTATAACATACCTACAGCCAATAACATATGGAATGGGCAAAAAGTGGAAGCATTCCCTTTGAAATCCGGCACTAGATAGTATGCCCTCTCTCACCACTCCTATTCAATATAGTATTGGAAGTTCTAGCCAGAGCAATTAGGCAAGAAAAAAAAATAAATAAAAAGATACTCAATTAGGAAAAGAGGAAGTCAAATTGTCTCTATTTGCAGATGACATGATTGTATATTTAGAAGACCCTATCATCTCAGCCCAGAATCTCCTTCAACTGATAACCAACATCAGCAAAGTCCCAGGATGCAAAATCAAAGTGCAGAAATCACGAGCATTTCTATACACCAATAACAGACTAACAGAGAGCCAAATCATGAGTGAACTCCCATTCACAATTGCTACAAAGAGAATAAAATACCTAGGAATACAACTAACAAAGGATGTAAAGGAGAACTACAAACCACCGCTCAAGGAAATAAGAGAGGACACAAACAGATGGAGAAATATTCCATTCTCATGATTAGGAAGAATCAATATTGTGAAAATGGCCATATTGTCCAAAGTAATTTATAGATTCAATGCTATCCCCATCAAGCTACCAATGACCCTCTTAACAGAACTGGAAAAAAACACCTTAAACTTCATATGGAACCAAAAGAGGGCCCACATAGCCAAGACAATCCTAAGCAAAAAGAACAAAGCCAGAGGCATCATGCTACCTGATTTCAAACTATACTAGAAGGCTACAGTAATCAAAACAGCATGGTACTGGGACCAAAACAGAGATATAGACCAATGGAACAGAATAGAAGCCTTGGAGGCAACACCGCACATCTACAACCATCTGATCTTTGATAAACCTGACAAAAACAGACAACGGAGAAAGGATTCCCTGTTTAATAAATGATGTTGGGAAACCTGGCTAGCCATGTGCAGAAAGCAGCAACTGGACCCCTCCTGACACCTTACACTCAAGTTAACTCCAGATGGATTAAAGACTTAAACATAAGACCTAACACCATAAAAACCCTAGAAGAAAACCTAGGCAAAACCATTCAGGACATAGGCATAGGCAAGGACTTCATGACTAAAACACCAAAAGCATTGACAACAAAAGC
>CAUYQU010009881.1:0-25788 GCA_963574635.1 Cheracebus regulus
AGACTGCATTCTAGCCTGGGCAATAAAACAAGAATCCCAATCTCTCTCCCTCTTTCTCGTCCTCTTTCTTTCTCTCTTTCATTCTTTTTTTTCTTTCTTTTGCTGTTTCCTTTTTTCTTTCTCCTTTTCTCTCTTTTTCTAAAAATTAAAAAAAAAAGAAGAAAAAAAGCAAAAAGAAAAGCCCAAACACGGAGTTTTTGTCATTCTAAGATCTGCTGCTTTAGGGCCATATGGGGCCTGAATTTCTTTCTTTTTTTTTTTTTTTTTTAGACTGAGTCTGGCACTGTCACTGGGGCTGGAGTGTAATGACACAATCTCAGCTCACTACAGCCTCCTCTTCCCAGGTTCAAGTGATTCTCCTGCCTCAGCCTCCCAAGTAGCTGGGATTACAGATCCCCACCACCACGCCCGGCTAATTTTTTGTATTTGTAGTAGAGATGGGGTTTCACTATGTTGGCCAGGCTGGTCTTGAATGCCTGACCTCCTGATCCACCCTCCTCAGCCTCCCAAAGTGCTGGGGTTACAGGCGTGAGCCACAAGGCTCTGCCGCCAGGGGCCTGAATTTCTTGTTCTCTGTCTCTAGCCCAGAATTCTAATACCTATGAGGAAATCAACCGGCAAGGCTTTGTGACTGGGGGCCATCCATATCTGGCAAGGAAATGAGAAGGTGGAAGGGGCATTGGATGTGATTTTTGATTCCTCAGAAATAGAATGAAACTGTCTTCAAAGAATTGGACAGAAACTCTCTTGCTCCACTCACCTCAAGACTTGTCCATTTTTACAGTTGACCTTGTCTGTCGTTATTACTTATCAATCTTTGTTTTCTCCAAGGAAGAACAGCCAGCTTAGCTTGTAATGCCTCCTTCTTCCAGTCTTCCTATATTTGAGAAACATTTATTGCTTGTTAGCATTGCAATAGTAATATCCTATGTTTGCATATTGCATTGTGCTTTTCATAGGGCTTTCACCTACTTTACCTCCCTCTATATATGTTAAGATTTATCTAGGCCACCTGGTTACCCCCATTTTGCAAATTGAGATCCACTGTGGTCATCCAATTTGCCAAGCTGGTGGTAGAAGGGCCCTGGTGTCTTGTCTCTTTCTGTGATGCTGGTTAGTTACTAGTGCTCACTCAAGTGCTTATGGGAAGGACATATGTACCCAGCAGAGATGCTTGTGGTAGAGAATTCTTACCCTCAAAGCATTTGCTATGGTTTGGATATGGTTTGTGTGGCCCTACCAAGTTTCATGTTGAAATTTGATGCCCAGTGTTGGAGATGCGGTCTGGTGGGAGGTGTTCGGGTCGTGGGGATAGATCCCTTATGAATGTCTTGGTGCTATTCTCATCAGAGTGAATTCCTGCAAGAACTGATTGTTGAAAAGAGCCTGGCACCATCTCCTCTCTTTCTTGCCTTTCTCTCCCACCATGTGATCTCCGTGTATGCCAGCTCCCTTCACCTTCCACCATGAGTGGAAGCTTCCCGAGGTCTCACCAGACACAGATACTAGTACCATGCTTCTTGTACAGCCTGCAGACCTGTGAGCCAAATAAACATCTTTTCCTTATAAATGATGCAGCCTCAGGTATTCCTTTGTAGCAACACAAATGGACTAAGATAGCATTATAACCTAACAGGGACTCAAGGGGAAGGGAATGGAGTTCAAGTTTGTTACTCTCTGGTAATGCTAGTAATTAAAATGTCTAGTGGATGAAGGAAGAGCTATGCACTCAGATGAGGTTTGGGAATGTTTCTTAATTTAATGTATGGCTATTGGTTACCCTGCCTCACTCTGGCATTAAGGAAGGTAATGGTTTTTAAACAATACATTTAGATATGCCTAAACCTCTGGGCTCTACATCATATTGCTGCACCATAAAGACTTCTGTACCTCATCTCTGCAAGCGGTTTCACACTATTGCTAGGTATAAAAAGACAGGAAACATTGCCTAACATGCATTATTTCTGATCTTGAGTGCTTGTGATTAGGGGCTTGGTTTTTCAGGGGATCATTGGAAGTAAGGCATGAGGCTGACCCAGGACTTTCTTTGGACTAGAAATAAAGATTTTTAAAATAAGTGGCATTCTAATAAATTACACTATACTGTGCTTTGTGGAAATAAAATTTCTGGAAGTAGGCCTGTGTGTGTGTCTGTATGAATAAATGCCCGTGTGTTTAATTTTCTCAGATTCCTGACTTTGCAAGTGCTTCATAAATCTGTAAGAATGTTACTCATATCTGCCTGCACTAGACCTGGAAAATTTGATTTTTTTTTTTTTTTAAAACCATTTTTCTTGTGTACTCTTAGAAGGGAGTGGCTGTCAGTAGCCGGTTCAGGAATGTGGGATTGTGTTGTCAGAATCTGAACCCTGGCCCTGGGTGCCCCCCAGGCTCGGTAGGTGCTGCTTTGCCAGATTGCTCTGGTTGGCTGGAAATGATGTTGGCCGGAGGAGTGGCCGGAGGCTGCTTGATTGTTTGGATGATGAATGCAGTTGTCATGGGAGGCTGCTTGTTTTTCAAACAGGCATAAAAATATCATTTGCTCAGAGGAAATGGATTCACACATAAATGTCACGAACCTTGATGATCTTAGATTGTTCATCCGTGGGATAGTTTGGTTATTGAAGAGCTTGTTTCTAAGGCCCATGGGAAGGTAAGGGTTCTGACTCACTTGAGGAATACTTGGCCTCCTGTCCTGATGTTGTAGGAAGCCCTATCACGTCTCCAAATGCTTTGAAAGAGGATTCCTGGCCACCCAGCCTCTTTATCACTCTCTGAGTGTAGTATTTTTTTCCACAGCTTCCTAAGTCATGAACTGCAAGTACTTCTGGCAGCTGATAGACCTGGGTGTGTACCAACACAGAGACCATGTCCGCAAGAAAGTGAGGGAACAAAGTCACATTGGATCTGGTCCATGAGTTCAGGCTTGGCTTATGGTGGGCTCCAGAGATGCTATTCTCTGCTCTTGGGGGTTAACCCTAACTGACCTCATCATTTCAGCTGAGGATTTATTTAGAGTCTTTGCCACATCTCCTCAGCCAGCTGAGTATACTGCATTAACAGCATGTTTTTTTAAAAAAAATTTGAAGAGTTTTTTGGTATTTGTATTTTTGGATTTGGGGACCAGAAATGTGGTAGTTTTCATCTTGGTTAGCTTGCAAGCAACCCTTATAGCACTCTCCAGAAATTATTTTTAGGAAATTTGAAGCATTTATTTATTTATTTATTTAAAAAAGACGGGGTTTCACCATGTTGGTCAGGCTGGTCTTGAACTCCCGACCACAGGTGATCCGCCTGCCTTGGCCTCCAAAGTGCTTGGATTACAGGTGTGAGCCACCACTCCTGGCCTGAAGCATTTATTGTAGAGCCTTGAGATAGGAAATGAGCTTGTCTTAGACACCTGCTGCTTGTAATGCCCTATGTAATGATGAAAATTCTTTTATGCATGTGTGTACAGAAAGAGGAAAGGTTGGAATTCTTTTTCTGTTGGCAATTATAACGAATCCTCCATCTCCTCTCTCCTGCTGTTTCTGGCGGCCTCTGACCTTGTGTTTGTATGGTGTCAGAGATCCAGTGGCAGTGGGAAGGAAGTGCTCACTGGTTGGCAGAAGGTTTATGGCTTCAGTTCTTACTCCATGAGCCTCTTGCCGAATGTAAACAACCAGCTCTCTATCAAAATAACGAATGCAGGGATAGGACAACAGAGGCTGGAGATTGAGTCCAAGCACATGGCTGAAATTTAATCACTCCTGCCTATATAATGAAACTGATGAGTTTCATTACTCTAAACATCGAGGTTTGGTGTAGCTTCCTGGTTGGTGAGTACGCTAATGTGCCATGAGGGAGAGGCCATGGAAGCTCCCTGTTGGGGACTCTGCAGGACCTTCCTTTTCCTCCATGTGGCTATTCCTGAGTTGTATCCTTCATCATAAAATTATACCTGTAAGTATAGCCCAAACAAAACAAAGCAAACAACTGAATCCTCCTCTTTTTTTGTAAGGTAGACTGATATCTGTGGCAGTATACTAGCCCTTAAGGTGATTTGTTCCAAACAGTGCATGGGAAGTACATTCTGTCTTTGGAGTAGTGATGAGACTCAATCACAGGGTGAAACAGCCCAAGAACACAGCTTCCACAGATTGTGGCGGGGGCAGGTGAGATCAGGTACATGACTTACTTAGCCGTGCACACTGGTGCTTGAGAAGTTGCATTTGGGGCAGTGGCTCCACAATATTTTTGTGGTTGTGGCCTACTCTGAATACTGCTAGAACTGTCACTAAACAAATGAGCCACAGTGCTAATTTGCACTATGTACAACCACGGAATACTGCTGGAAGTCCTAGCCAGAGCGATCAGGCAAGAGAAAGAAATAAAAGGTATCCACATTGGAAAAGAGGAAGTTCAGTTATCCCTGCTGGCTGACAATATGATCTTCTATCTAGAAAAGCCTACAGACTCCACCACACTGGTCACGATGCCTGTTGCCCAGGCTGGAGTGCAGTGGTCATCGTAGCTCACTGCAGCCTTGAACTCTTGTGTTCAAGTGAACTTCCTGCCTCAGCCTCCCAAGTGGCTTGGACTACAGGTGTGTACCACCATGGCCAGTTTCCTGCTCTGTTTTATGTATTTATTCCTAAGACCTTTACTGTGTGTGTTCTCGTAAACACAGGTGCTGCCTTGACGCTGTGCCGTGCCTTTCGCCTTTGATTGGCAGCTGCTTACACACCTACATCACATTGCTGTACCACCTGCTGGGCCTGATGTTTTCTCCAATAAATGCCACCATACAAGTCTATATTCCTGGCTGTGGCAAAGCACATTTAACACCTTGATTAGTGTTTGACACCACCGTGAAGGGCTTGCAGTGGTGCTGCTCTGACCTGCACACAGTTGAAAAACACAAGTGGATCTGTCTTCAAAATCTGGGGGGACTGTTTTATTTAAAAATTTATTTTAAAGCCTTTAATTGAAAACTCAAATAGTTTAATACTGTACCTTTTGGTTTCATGTACAGTATTACATTTATGCAGGTAGCCAAGCTATCAAAAGGGCTGGCTGTCCTTGGGAATGAAACATAACAAAACCATCAATAGAGTATTATTTGAAAAAATTGTTTTCAGTCATGAACTAGCTATTTAAATGAGAAAACAGATGTAATGATGCTTTCTGTCATGAGTTTATAACTAAATGTCAATTGTAGGAGATTGGAAAAATAAAGAAAAAGGAAAAACTCATAATCCCACAGTTAACCTTTTTGTTTTGATTTCCTGGCATTATCCATTCATTTTTTTTTTAATGGAGTCCGTTGCGATGCCCAGGCTGGAGTGCAATGACATGATCTCCGCTCACTGCAACCTCCACCTCCCAGGTTCAAGTGATTCTCCTGCCCCAGCCTCTTGAGTAGCTGGGACTACAGGTGAGCACCACCACACCCGGCAGATTTTGAATTTTTAGTAGAGATGGGGTTTCACCATATAGGCCAGGCTGGTCTCAACCTCCTGACCTCAGGTGATCTGCTTGCCTCAGCTTCCCAAAGTGCTGGGATTATAGGCATGAACCACCTTGCGCCTGGCTGCATTTTGTTTATATAATTGGAATAATAGCATTTTGCTATGGTTTAAATGTTTGTATCCCTCCCAAATCCTTAGGTTGAAACAGAATCACCAACAGGGTGATATTAGTAGGAGGAGCCTTCCAGAGGTCATTACAACTTGAAGGTGGAGCTCTTAAGATGGGATTAGTGCCCTTACAAATGAGACCTCAGAGAGCTCTCTCTATCCTTTCACCATCCTAGGACACAGCTAGAAGGCACCATCTCTAAACCAGGAAATGGGTCATCACCAGACACTGAAGCTGGGATGTGAGTGCCAGTCCCTCTCTCACTCTGCTCTGTGACCCTATACCAGCTAAAGAGCCTCCCTGAGCCCTGGGGATGGGACTATGTCCACCTCTAGGACGGCGAGGCATAAACAAAGGCAATGAGTGTGTAGAGCTTGTCGCAGTCCCTGGCACGTGTCATATGTCTGATACATGTTAGCTAATGATAGGAGGGGCTGAAACGACCTGTTTGAACAGGCATAGCTGATAACAACGTTATAAAGGATAGAGTATTGCTTTATACCTTTGTCAACAAAGCCCTTTGGAGTTTTTTTTTCTTTTTCTTTTTGAGATGGAGTCTCACTTTGTCGCCCGGGCCGGAGTGCAGTAGCACAGTCTCGGCTCACTGCAGCCTCCGCCTCTCCAGGTTCAAGTGATTCTCCTGCCTCAGCCTCCTGAGTAGCTGGGACCACAGATATGTGCTGCCACACCTAGGTAATTTTTTGTATTTTTAGTAGAGACAGGATGGTCTTGATTTCCTGACCTCGTAATCTGGCTGCCTTAGCCTCCCAAAGTGCTGGGATTACAGGCATGAGCCACTGTGTTGGGCCTGGAATTCTTTTTTTCTGACTTCTTTTTTTCTTTCCCTCAAAAGAGATCCTTAGTGATATGAGATACTTTAATATATTTTCTTAGGAAAGAGTGGGGTTTGCCTGTTCATAGGATCTGTTAGGTTAGGCTCTTCAACATTATCATGCTACTTGTGAATTCAATATTTCTAGCAGCTGAATTTAATAGGGCTAAGGAGTTTTGAAAAAAAAAAAAAGAAAATAAAGACACCCTGCAATGATTGCTGCACATCCAGCTGTAGTATAGAGATTTTCTCTCACCTTTAAGGTGTCATTGCCCCACTCAGACGTGCTTTTGGGCGTGGGAGTGTGCATGTGTACATGTGCCATGCCCTCTGAGTACTTTCTCTCTAATGGCCCCATGTCCCTAGCCCGTGGTTGTGAGCTAGCTGTTGTTAAGGTCGGACATGAGTCATTGCCCGTAAGGCCCTTGGCTCTGTTCAGAGCTTCCTGGGACTTTGCTTCCTACCCAGTGTTTCTGCCACAAGGTTGAACCTGAGATCGACATCTTTGCATGGGCCTTCTGTCTTTTTGCATTTAGCCATTTGATGAAGGACACTGCCAGGTAGTTTCTTCCTAAGCGTAGGTTGGCTTTTTCCTGCCTGTACTTTATGTTCTCCTAGGCATATTTTAGTAGGCAGATGCATCAGATAACAAAGGCCCTGCTTAGTTATGCACATAATAGGATAGATCCTGTGGTTCATACCCTTGGCTGTACAGGTGAGAACGTGGAGGACTGGCAGTAGCCCAGGCCGCACCACAGACCACTAGCATCTCTGGCATTGGGATTTCAGAGCTCAGGCAGGATTGAGAACCAGTGGAGCAACCCACAGCTCAGCCTAAGATGTGTCAGGCAACAGGAGGGGTGGACACCAGGAACGCCAGGCACATGAGAGATGGCTTGAGTTGGGAGCAGTGGCCAAGGAGACAGAAGGATCAGGATGACCCTCCAGCATGTCATGGGCAAGATGTAAGGGGGGTCTTCATGCTGCCCTCTGTCCTGGTCTGAGGAGCTGGCTTTCAGATGATGGAGCATCCCTGTTGCCACCCCCACGTCGGTCTTGGTGGTGGCGGAGTGAGGGACCCTCTCTGCACTGTGGGGCTGGACCTGAAGGGAAGGCATGAGGGAGACCTAGCTCACTTGGGCCCCTAGCTCACTTGGGTTATTTTGCCTGTTCTGTGGAGGGGGCACTTCAAGTTCATCAGCAGGAGAGACTGTTATCCTCATGTTGCAGATAAGAGAGCTAAGGCTTGAATATTTGATTGGTGTCTTTTCAAGGACCTGCTGTAGAAGAATTGTCTGGATGGAGGCTAGATGCAGTGGATAAAGATGAAAGGGGCAGCAGGTGCCTTCCACTGTTCTGTAATTTTCAAGGTGAAAGTGACTAGAGAAGTGAAATTGCAGCTTAAAGGCAGACAATGGCAGAGTCAAGAGCCTTAGGGAAGAGGGAACAAGAAAAGATCTTAGAACAGTTGTCCTGGTCTTGGCTGCACAGTGAGTCATGGGGGATCCTGTGACAATGCCTGTGCCCAGGCAGCATCTCAAACCAATGACATCAGACTCTGGAGTGGGGCCCAGGCCGACCCTGCATTACAGCCAAAGGTTGATAACCCCTGCCCTAGAAGGAGACCCAGGGAGTTAATGCAACCACATCTAGAAGGAAAGGAGTCAGAGGGGTTCTCATCTCTTCTGAGCCTGTTCAGAAGGGAAGCAAAGGAGTAGAGATGGGATGCTTAGGGTGGAAGAGGAAGCGCAGGCTCCTGAGTCTGCAGGGAGGAGGGTACCAGGTAAAGTGTGGAGTCATCTATAACTAGGGTGGTTTGTATCTCACTGACATTGTTCCCCTATTGGCTGGACAGACATGGGGAGACATGGAGGGCCAGGGGGACTTAATTGTAAGTTCGTGTGGAGTAGCTACTGGAAAACATGCGTTACCCGTGGTTCTTCATATTGGAATCACCTGAGGAGCCTTAAAAATTCTGAGGCCTTTTTGATTTCATTCTCAGCTAGATTGTTATTGGTGTATAGAAATGCTACGATTTTTCTATGGTGATTTTGTAGCCTGAAACTTTACTGAATTCATTTATCAAATCTGAGAGTCTTTTGGTGGAGTCTTTTTTTTTTTTTTGGAGGTAGGGTTTCAGTCTGTCATCCAGGCTGGAGTATAATGGTGTGGTCACAGCTCAGTGCAACCTCCGCCTCCCAGGCTCTAGTGACCCTCCCACCTCAGCCTCCCAAGTAGCTGGGACCACAGGTGCACGCCACCACACCCAGATAATTTTTGTATTTTTTTGGTAGAGCAGGGTTTCACCATGTTGCCCAGGCTAGTGTTGAACTCGTGGAATCTAGCAATCTGATGGCCTGGACCTCCCAGAGTGCTGGGATTGCAGGTGTGAGCCACCATGTCCAGCCTGGTAGAATCTCTAGGCTTTTCTAGATAGAAGATCATATTGTCAGTCAACAGGGATAATTGGACTTGCTCTTTTCCAATATGGATGCCTTTTATTCCTTTTTCTTGCCCGTTGGCTCTGGCTAGGACTTACAGCACTATGCACAATTGCACTTGGACCCCCAAAATTTATATAAATGAAAAAAAAAATGTGCTGAAAGCCAGGCCCCAACCTGGCCCAGTAGAACCCAGGCTCTGGAGGTAGGGCCTGGGGTACATGGCTGTCTGGCTGTGTGGCCAGGCAGCCCCTTCCCCATGTTGAAGGGAGCCCAGTCCTCACTCATTCGTGACTTTGTGGTTGATGATGAATGTGATAAGAGTGGCATTTGCTATTTCAGGAACTTCAGTAAACCAGCATTGTGTTTGGGTCAAGGAGGAGGAAGTTACTGAGAGAAGACTTTCCAGTGGCCCTGTAAGAGGCTGGCCTTCCACCCACTTCCATATGGAGAAATTTGAAGGAGGTCACTCTTTTTTTGGAGGTCACTCTTTTTAAAGGCTAAAAAAAATGTTCTGCCACCTAACCAACTGTCATAGACTTTGAATGTACGGGTGCCTCCCTGCTGAATTTGCCCTTTGCTGGACTCAGGTTATTGACAGGTCAGGGCAATAGGTAAAGTAAATAGCAACGTTAATGACCAGTAAATAGAAACTAGTTATGAAATCCCTTTAGGCTCCAGAAAGATTGGCTGGGTGAGATGGTCAGACTCTTGTGGGAGGCTTTAGAGAGCCATCTCTTTGTATATTTAAAGCTCTCTCACTGTGTATGGCGAAGAGCTAGGCCTTGAGTTGGGCAGTGTCTTAGTTTCTGAGGGCTGATCCTCAATCAGGTGGCTTAAAACAACAGACCACAGCTTCAGTGTCCACAAGTCCAAAGTCAGCTTGTTAGCCATGCTCCCTCTGAAACCTATAGCGGAGTTCTGCCTTCCCTCTCTCGGGGTTCTGGGGGTTGGCTGGCCTGCTTCGGGGTTCCTCACAGCTGCATGGCTCCATCCATGCCTTGGCTGTCACACGGTGCTCTTCCCGTGTTTCTGTGTCTTCAGTGGCTGTCTGCTCATGATTATACCAGTCACATTGGATTAAGGGCCTGCCTCCTCCAGTGTGACTTCATCTTAAATAACATTAAATTTCACTTCTCTGCAGGGCTCAGGGTCGCACACCTGTAATGTCAGCACTTTGGGAGGCTGAGGCAGGTAGATCACTTGACACAAGGAGTTCGAGACTAGCCTAGCCAACATGGCAAAACTCCATCTCTACTAAAAATACAAAAATTAGTTGGGCATGGTGGTATGCACCTGTAATCCCAGCTGCTGGGGAGGCTGAAGCAGGGAGAATTGTTTGAGCCCAGGGGGCGGAAGCTGCAGTGAGTTGATTGCACCACTGCACTCCAGCCTGGGGGACAGAGCGAGACTCTTGTCTCAAAAAAAAAAAAAAAAAAAAAAATTCGCTTCTGTTAATTAATATTAACTAACAACATCACACCTCCAATGGCCCTATTTTAAAATAAGGTAACATTCTGAGGTATGGGAGATTAGTATTTCAACATATCTTTTTTGGAAGGGGTGAGTGGACCCCTTCCAAACTTCAGCCTGTAAGAGGCAAGTGGGCCAGGGGCTTTGCGCCTGCTTGTTTAATCTCCATGCAGACCAGTGTGGTGGGGATGATCCCCACTGGACACATGAGGAAGCTGAGACTGGGAGAGGTGAGGCTGCTTACTTACCTAAGCCACACAGCTGATACAGAGCAGAGTGAGGATTGTGGGTCTAGAGCAGCGTATGACTTCTATAGTGAGACCAAACATAGGTTCTCTTATGACTTCCTTCAACTGGAATCCTTATGTCTTTTGGGCCTTCTCAGGGCCCTGCGGATATTACCCATCTGTGGGAAATCAGTCAAATACTAAGATAGTACTTTCCTGCCTCCTCACCCATCACCATAAGGAAACTTGGAAACATGAAGTTGGTTTGATTTGAGGCAGTGAGATTGGTGGAGATTTTTCTTATAAGTATTTTTGTTTCCATACTTACTGTTCTAACAACTTAAGCATCTTTTTTTTTTTTTTTTTTTTTTTTTTTTTTTTATATTTAGCCGAAAACTGTTGCCCAAGCTAGAGGGAAGTGGCACGATCTCGGCTCACTGCAACCTCTGCTTCCTGGGTTCAAGTGATTCTCCTGCCTCAGCTTCCCGAGTAGCCTGGATTACATCTGTGTGCCACCACACCCAGCTAATTTTTTGTATTTTTAGTAGAGATGGGGTTTTGCCACGTTGGTCAGCTGGTCTCCAACTCCTGACCTCAAGTGATCCTCCTGCCTCGGCTTCCCAAACTGTTGGGATTACAGACGTGAGCCACCACACTCAGCCAAGCATCTTTTAAATGGAATTAAGAGGAGGTTTTTAGAGCTCCAGTAATAATCAGCACCCTGCTAAATGCTGCTGATCTCTTGGGATCCTTTTATGTTGTTAACCTTACCTGATGAGGACTTGCCCCATCTCTCCTGGTGGCCAGCCTCCCTGGCGTGAGTGTAAGAGCCAGGTCATGGGTTGTCCAGGGCCCTGGTGGCGATGGCCCGGTGCCTTCACTACGACTGCTCCTGTTCCTGCAGAATAAATGTTTGAGCCTTTTTCAAACAAGTACTGTGCACTGGTTTGTCTCAGGGATCCAGAACCTTTTTTTTTTGTTTTGTTTTTTGAGACAGAGTCTTGCTTTGTCACCCAGGCTGGAGTGCAGTGGTACAATCTCAGCTCACTGCACCCTCTGCCTCCTGGGTTCAAACAATTCTCGTGCCTTGGCCTCTTAAGTAGCTGGAATTAATAGTCGTGCACCACCATGCCCAGCTAATTTCTACATTTTTGGTAGATACGGGGTTTCAAGGCCAGGCTGGTCTTGAACTCCTGGCCTCAAGTGATCCACCCGCCTCGGCCTCCCAAAGTGCTGGGATTGCAGACATGTACCACTACACCCAGCTAATTTTTGTATTTTTAGTAGAGATGGGATTTCACTGTGTTGGCCAGGCTGATCTTGAATTCCTAGCCTCAAGTGATCCACCCGCCTCCACCTCCCAAAGTGCTGGGATTACATGCATGAGCCACTGCTCCTGGCTGAGATTCAGAATCTTGAAGGCTGCAACTTCCCCTAAATGGAAGGCGCATTGAACAATCAGATTTCAAGATCAGAATTCCCAGTAGAAAACTCCTCCTAATGAAGAGACATGAGTCTGAGGAAGTAAATTGCTCCCACTAAGTCTCTTCCACTTTATCTTATTAAATTTTAATTTCATTTGATTTTTTCTAATTACTGGCTCTACATCTTTTTTTCCCACAGGTTATCTGTCTGTGAATGTTGGTGGAGATGTATCTTGGGGTCAAAAGGGCAGATTTTCTAGAGACAGCTTGGACGACTGCTGTTCGTCATAATGTGTGATAGCCTTAGAGACAGAGTGAGCTGTCATTTTATCCTCCCTTTCTTCCTTGTCTCTACCTTGGACACTGTTGGGACCCACACGTGACTGAGCCCTGATCCAAAGTTTTCTTGGTAGCTGGAGAAAGCAACAGGTTCTGTGAAACACACCAGTTGGCAGTGTTTTACAGACTAGCTCTATGTGTTGTCACTTTATGGGGAAGTCAGACCAGGGACCATGGGGCCAACTGCGCTTCCTTATTTCCATGGGGTGGAGCTCCTGTGTGTTCACCTTCCTTACCTCTAGCTTGCCCTACTCTCCTACTTTCTCTGCTTTTCAGAATTAATGGTTGAATTCCCATATGTATGACCCTATGGAAGAGAAGACAGTGTCTGAGAGTATGCATTTAGTACCTGCTGAAATGTCTGCACTGTGTGCTTCTTTCTAAAACCAGAACAAAATAAAAACAAAAAGAAACTCTGTGTAGTCCTTGATACAAATTTAGTTACTGACACAGTATCTTCTGCCCAGTCCAGGATGAGATTAGTGGGGTACTGTAACAGAACCATGTAACTGTTGTGTTGCAAATTACTGAAAGAGAGTGACAGATGGCAGGCTTTGAGTAATCGGATTTCATGATCAGAAACCACAGTGAACAAAACTCCAGGTACTTAGAGCATATGGAAAAAGTTTCCTGTAACTGAGTTTAAACAACTGGGTTCTTTGAATGTATTTTACTGAAAGGGCTGATTAAACAAATATTTATTGAGGGCACAGAAGGAACCAGGTATGCCAGGTGTTGGGAATCGATAAAGAGGCCCAGCCCTTACTCTTGTACCGCCTTATATGTGCACTTAAGAAAGCATCTATAGTTTGTAAACATCTGACATTTAATTTTAGCAAATTAGATATAATTTGATGCCTCTGGTATGAGCTTACAGCAAAGGTTATAAAGGGTATTGGAAACAGTCGTGCCAAACACTTTTGTGTTAAGCCTGACTGCTGTTAGTATACCTGCACACTTCAAGATGAGTGGAACCCACTGTGGCCTCACTCGCTGCAGTTTCCAAATGATTCATCTTTCCCCCAGCGGAGGATTAATCAGCTAGAGTGTCCTGAGCATGAAGTGGGTGTTCAATAGATAGTTGTTTGTTTTAGGAATTGCACATAAGTTGCTGTCTTGAAATGGATGTAGCTTGGTAAGCCTGATGAAACAGGCAGACTCATTTCTTTTCAAGATTTGTTTGTAGTTTTACAGACTCCCTGGGGAGCTCTTTCCACGTGAGGAGCCGGAATCCACTGCCGGAGCACTGTCTTTTATTTTGAATTTGAGCTTATAGAGTTGTCTTCCTTCACTGACCCCTTTGCCTCTCATATTGATTTCCATTTTGCAAAGGAGGCACTCTTGCCTTGTCTTATATATATATTTTTCTCTGATCCATGAGTGCTTCAAAGCTCCATTTCCTGCCTTTTATTATGTACAGAGCCATTAACCAATAGTGTGGTTTGCCAAGTGGAGGTAAAATTGTGTCTGTAAGAGCATACAGGGCTGTCAGGCAGCAGGCGGCATTTGTGATTAAATCTGGCTAGGAAGCTGATTTGTACATCATGAGCTGTGAGTCTCGCCGAACAAGTTTAACAGCCTTTCTGCAACTGTCTGTGAGCATGAAACAAGAAATCGTAGTATTTCATGTTCAGTCTTGTTTTTGTCTCGTTTTGTTTTTTGTTTTTACTTCCAATTCTTAGTATCCTGTGTGGGAACTGAATTGTCTAAATCTATGGCTAATGAGGAAAGAGGCTAGAGGGATATACTAATTGGTTGTGGTTGAGTGGCAAGATGAGTGATAAAGTTTAGTTTTCTTCTTTGTGCTTCTATGTTTTCCAAAATTCTATAATAAAAATGGGTTAATTTTGAAATCAAGGAGAAAAATTGCTTTTAGGAGGACAAATTGAGATTGGACCTTATTTTCTTAGGGAAGGTTTTTGGAAAAGATATTCCTTATAACTGGTTCTTTAGATGTGATTTTGGGAGTATGGGTAATACCTGTTCGGCTTGTTAAAATGGGATGTCAAAAGTGATACGTTATTCAGACTCAAATGAGAAGTCTTGTGTTACAGTCTGCACGGGTATCAGAGTGCACGGGGCTGTTAAAGTACTTGACCCAAGGCAGATACTGTCTCAATCAAATGGAGAAGTAGTCAAACATGTTTCAGCAAGGATTCTCTTGACATAGCAGAAACTGGCAAGAGAGTGCTGCTTGTACCGTTATATTTGATTACAACATAGTATCATATTGTTCTAATCTTCATGAGTTAGGGGCTCCTGTTCTCCAAGGGAGGAAAGTTTAGAATTAAAATGGGCATGTCTGGAAAGAGCCCAGCAGAAAGGTAAGGGCGGGTTACATAGGGTTGGAACCGTCAGGACTGTGAGTGGCCAATACCTGGAGCAGTCAGGCCCCCACTCATGGCCTCTGGGAGACCAAGAATGGCACCGCAACGTCCAGGGAAGAGCTGTGGGTAATTCTGTATTGTTCTGCATTTGGCAGCAGACGTGGCGTAGGTAACTGTTACAATCTAACCGTGATGTCTCTGGCACTTGGCGTTTCATTTGAAGACTGTATCAGATCTTAAAGCCAAGCTTTTTGTGACATCTTGGTTTTCTTTCTCCCATTATGGCCCTGGCCTTTATTTTATAGACTTGAATCATTTGTTCACTAAGAGAAATGAAATCTAATTACTTAAATCATCATGGCAGAAGACCACCTTAGATCAATGAATGGCTGAGTGGATAGATGCGCTGGGGAGTTTTCACTGAACGGTATTCATTATAGCCACAGCTACAAGTGTGAGAAAGACAAAGCAGTGACCGGGCTTGGAACTGGCTGCTATGATGCTAAGCATTCTTGCTGTCGTGCATTTGAACATGATATCACCCTGTATGGAGGCTCAATACAACAGGACCCCTACATTCCATCTGAGGCGAAGCAGATGACTTGGTCCCCATCCAGGGGTTATTTATAGAGCAGCTAGAGGACTGTGTCATGGGTGAGCAATGTGGACCCAGAGCACATTTATGTTCAGATGGATTTATGATTCATTGCTTGGGGAATGAGGTTAGGAAAGTTGTTTTTCTATTTACATTAGGAGCCCAACTGCAGAAATCTCTGACCACTAGAATTTCACAGATTGTTTAAATAAAACTATGGTCAAGTACACAACATTTGAACATTGTAACCATTGTTAAATGTACAGTTTGGTAGCACTAAGTACATTTGCATTGTTGTACCACCATCACCACCAGACACCTTTGGGATTCTTTTCATCTTGCAAAACTGAAACTCTGCACCCAGTAAAGAATTTTCAGGTTTTGAGTGAAGACGCAAACCAGTTTCTCCCTCCTTTAATTCGGTGTGAATCGGATAGTCAGTTCGGGCAGTGTAACTTGCCCTGGCCACCTGAGGCTAGCAGCCACCCACATCCATTGTCCTCTCTTGGTTTCCTGAGACAGCAAAGGACCATTGTGTGGATGTCATCGTTCCCACATATCTGGGGCCCCGTGTGCAGGTGACTGCCCGTTCTGTTCTTGAGAACGAGGGCCAGCACCCCTCCCTTGCAGTGCCCTTGAAATGCTCCTCCGGATCTGCACTCACGCACACACTCAGGCATTCATGTTGTGGATTCAGCAGGCTCATTCCACCAGCCGTGGTGGACACAGGACCGCCCATGTGGTTGGCTTACTTATAAACAATAAGCTTGTCAGGTGGCCGCTGCTGGAGCATCCTACATGATATAGTCGCCCTGTGGCTTTGCCCACTGCTCTGCTGTACTCCCTGAAAATAGCAGTCATCTCTTGGTTTAGTGGGAATTCATGGGGATCATAAGGGTTCTCATTAAGAGTGATACTGAATTATAAAATGCTTGGTAAAAACAAAATTTAAAAGTTGGGTAATTTGGAATTATGAATTTTACTTTGAATAGGTAGATTTCTCATGTTAACAATGCAAATTTCTCTAACACGTTTCTTTTTAATAGTCATTAGAAAGGACTTCATGTGGTCTTCTTTGGTTGTAACTTTTCATGAATAAAAGCTTTTTCCTTTGTTCTGTTTTTTTTTTTTTTCTTTTTGAGATGGAGTTTCCCCCTTGTTGCCCAGGCTGTAGTGCAATAAGTAGAGTCTTGGCTCACTGCAACCTCTGCCTCCTGGGTTCAAATGATTCTACCGCCTCAGCCTCCCAAGTAGCTGGGATTACAGGTGCCCGCCATCATGCCTGGCTAATTTTTCTTGTATTTTTAGTAGAGATGAGGTTTCACCATGCTGGCCAGGCTGGTCTTGAACTCTTGACCTCAGGTGATCCACCTGCCTTGGCCTCCTAAAGTGCTGGAATTGCAGACGTGAGCCACCATGCACGGCCTGTTCTGGTTCTTTATTTGCTTTTCTCCTTAACCCTCAAAAACAGTGACAGCAGCCGAAGCAAACAGCCGTAGCATGAAGACCGAGATCTAGTGCAACTGTTTTCCCCACAGTGGCTTGTGGTGCACTGTGAAGGTGCTGTCACAGTTTAATAGCTTGTGTATAGTGAGAAGTCTTTCTGTTACTCCAGTAGTAATATTTTCCATCATTGAGCTGCTCAGATGTACCTTTCCTGGGCCCAAAGCTGTTAGGGAAGGCATACTTCCTTTAATGTGGGTGGGAATGGGGGCGGGGAGGAGGGATGGGTGTTTCTGTTTTTTAAAAATGGGTTTTATTATGCTATGTGCTATTATTGGTAAGAGAAGAGTACTCTGCCACTACTGCCTGTGGTTAGCCCAAGGCCCAACACAGTGGTTATAAAAACCATTAAGCCACGGGAAGGCTTCTCTGAGTACCCCTGTTTGCCCTGAATCAGTAGCTGTCATTTTGTCTTACACTTAGGACCATTGCTGTGCATCAGATCCAGCCAGAATGAAAGAATTGCCGTACTATTGCTTAGAAGCAAATTATTAGTAGGCCTCTATTTGGGCCCTAATTATAAAACTTGTCACTCGACATCTATCTCAGCCAGAGTTGTTATTCTAAGAGCCTAAAAATAGGAGTGTTGTGCTCGCTTAGACGCCAGGAGGATTTTCCTGTAGCGCCAGACAAGCCATATGGAACTGCTGCAGAAGGGAAAGCAGGATGCACGAGGCGGCAGCCCTGCAGCTCTCCAGAGGGGCCTCATTTCTGGAGATGCAGCAAACGTCTGAATATAGATGGAAGTGCAGGTTTATAGTTGATGGAGTATTTCTAAAAATAAGTGTTTCCCTGTCTCTAACCAGTCCTCACCCAGTGGAAGAGAATGTGGGCTCTGGAGCCAGGGCTGGGGAGGTGTGGCATCATCTCTCCATGCGCAGGGCCTCAGCTGCTTCATGCCATCCGCAGAAAGGTGGTGGGAGGATCAGATGAGAAAACATGCACGTGGGGTAGGAAGAACAGCAGTATATATATATTTTATGACCCTGCTCATAAATATTGCCCTAATGGTATCCTTGTGAGTTACCTTCAGCTCAGCTTCCTTATAAAAGGACAGACTAACTGGGGGGCACCCTGTTGTGGGAGCATGCATTAACATTTTACCATATAGTTGCTTTCTTTATGTGTATATATGTATATATTTTTGTCTTTGACCTGTTTGAAATTTGCAGACATGTTATCCAGTTTTCTGATAATACTGAAGACATTCTTTGCCACGTTAACCTTTTTTTGTTTGCCCATTTAACAAAAACTTAACGAGTAATTTTTTCTTCCTGAGTTTTCTTTTCTCACTGCTGTCTTCCCCTTGCCTACAGAGTTGTGCCAGGGACTCTCACTGCCCTGCCTCCCAGCTTTCCATCTTCCCTTTGGTGCTGTCCTTTGTAGGGTGGGTGGTTCCACCCTGAGTGCTCTAGATTACGCCTGGTTTTGTGCCTCTCCCCCACCTTTGGTTCCTATGGGGGCAGTTTGCATTTGCACAGATGTGGGGGTCACTCTCCCCCACTTCTCTGCAGGTGGGCACTGATTGGCATGACTTTCCTTGACACTTTTTTAAAAAATAAATTTTTTTAGAACAGTTTTTGATTTACAGAAAAATTATGAGTATAGTACAGAGGATTCTGTAACACCCCATGTCTGGTTTTGGTTTCTTGTGCTACTGACAGCTTGTATTGGTGTGGTATATTTGTTACAATTAATGAACTGATATTGTTACATTATTGTGGTAGGCTGAATAAAGGCTCCATCTGTGATAGGTCCCCTGTGACAAAGGAGCATTAAGGTAGTAGATGGAATTCAGGTTGCTAATCAGCTGACCTTAAAATAGAGAGATTATCCTTCAGTATGGTGAGCAGTGGGCACCAATGTGATCACAAAGTTTCTTATAACTGGAAGAGGGGATCCAAATAGAGGACCAGAGAGTTGGTAGCATGGGAAGAACTTGGTCTGATGTTGCTGGTCTTGGAGATGGAGCAAGGGGCCCCGAACTAAGTAAAGTTGTAGGTCTCAGAAGCTGGAAAGGGCAAGCAGACAGAGACTCGCACCTGTCACCACCTTGATCCTAGCTCGGTGTGTTCTGTGTCAGACTCATGCATTTGTTTTGTTTTAAGCTGTTATGTTTGTGGTAGCTAGTTATGGCAGCAGTTAAAAAATGAATACAATTATTATTAACCAAAGTCCATGTCTTGTTCAGATTTCCCTAGTCTTGTGTTCCAGGATTCCATTCAGGACACCATGTTACATTTAGTTGTCAATATGGCTGGGGCAGTTTCTCAGACTTTCCCTGTTTTGGATGACCTTCGAAGTTTCGAGAAGTGTGCTCCTGTATTTTATACAATGTCCCTGAGTTGGGATTTGTCTGATGTTTTTCTCATGATAGATTAGGGTGACTGGCTTTGGGAGAGGAAGACTACAGAGATAAAGTGCCGTTCTCATCACATATCAAGGGTACATTTCCCCCTCCCCTCACCTCCCTTCCCTTGTTTCTTTCTCTCTCTTTTTATTTGTCTTGTTTTCGTTTATTTTTTGAGACAGGGTCTTGCTCTCTCACCCAGGCTGGAATGCAGTGGTGATCATAGCTCACTGCAGCCTCAAACTCTTGGCTCAAGTAATCCTCTCACCTCAGCCTCCTACATAGCTGGGACTACAGGCACCTGCTACTATGCCTGGCTCAAGGGTACATTCTGTCAACATGACTTATCTTTATTGATGCAGTCCTCAATCACTTGGCTAAGGTAGTATTTTTCAGGTTTCTTCAATGTCAAGTTACTTCCCCCACTTCCCATTCTGTGGGTTGTGTGTGGTTAGCATTCCTTACTTTTTGGCACTATAAATGGTTCCAGGCTCATCTTGTATATTTCCTGCTCCAGTTCTAGAAGCAGCCATTTTTCCAAGGAACCCTGGTTGCTTTTATTGGAGCATGGTAGTAGAAACCAAATCTATGCCCTACATGTGCTCATTGCTTCTAGGCCTTCTCAGAGGGCAAGGAATTTTTTTCCTGACAGAGCAAGGAAGTAAATCTGTATATTAACCCTTGTATATATGCATATCTATAAATATTTCTTCATGCAACTGTATGATGATTCTCCAGAGAGAACTTCTAGGATATATATCTTCCTCTGCCTTTTCTTTTCCCCTCCTGTCTGGGCCCTCAGCCAATCGGATAGTGCCTGCCCACAGAGAGATTGGATCTTCCATGCTTAGTCCACTGATTCAAATGCTTATCCCTTTTGGAAACACCCTCAAAGGTATCCCCAGAAATAATGCTTTACCAGCTGTTGGGGTATCTCTTAGCCCAGTCAAGTTGACACCTACAATTAACCATCACAGTAACACTTTGTATCTATAGTAAGCTGAACTTGAGTTCACACCTGTCTCTGACTCTAGTTCATTACCATCTGGATCATTCTTGCCTCTTTCCCTTGCCTTGTCTGTAAGCTCCTACTGTAGAAATCAGAAACCTGGCTCTCATGTTCTTCCATCCTTTTTCTTAATTGTTCATTTACAGTATACTGATGCTCCTTAGCTTACAATGGGGTCACATCCCAGTAAAGTCATCCTAGGTTGAAAATATCATAGTCAAAAATGCATTTAACACACCTGACCCTCTCAATATTAAGCTTAGCCTCACTCACCATAAACATGCTCACAACGCTTACATTAGTCTACAGTTAGGCAAAGTCTTCTAACATAAACCGCATTATATAACAAGTGTGAGTGTCTCGTGTAATGTATTGAATACAATGTACTTTAGAGCACAGTACCAGTTGTTTACCTTTGTAATCAGGTGGCTGACTGGGACCTGCAGCTCATGGCTGCTACCCGGCATCACAAGAGAATGCCGTGCCTTGCACCACTAGCTTGGGAAAAGGTTGAAAGTTCAACATTCAAAGGGTGGTTTCCATTGAATGTGTATTTCACAGCATTGTAAAGTCATAAAACTGTAAGTGGAACCATTGTTAGTCTGGGACCGTCTGTGCATGTGTAGTAGTAGTAGTAGCAGTAGCAGAATTGTTGACCCGTGTTCCGTGGAGTCCTGTACTTGTGTATGGTTCTTTCCCTTCCTTTCCACAAACTCCACTTACTTACAAAATTATTTAAGACTGTCCCCTATTTCCCTCACCTCTCCTAGTGAGGCTGTTTCATACATGTGTAGTACAGTCAGGTTGCTGGGTCACATGCTGCATTAAATCCAGAGGTCCCGTGACCTCCTAAATGATTTATTTTTAAAACTTGCAAACATAAAGGTTTACTCTTTGTCCTTTAAAGTTCTGTGGATTTTGACAATCGCACAGTGTCATGCATCCACAATCACAGTATTATACAGAATAGTTTTCACTGTTCTAAAATCCTCCTATGTTTGACTAATTTAACCTTTTCCCTCTAGCAACCTCTTTTCTACCCTTGCTATAGTTTTCCCTTTTCCTTTTTCTGGAATAATTGGAATCATACAGTATGTAGCTTTCTTAGAAGGGCTTATTTTTTAATTTTTTTTGTTTTATTTAATTATTATTTTTTTTTTAATAGAGACTGGGGTTTCACCATATTGGCCAGGCTGGTCTTGAACTCCTGACCTCGTGATCCACCTGCCTCGGCCTCCCAAAATGCTGGGATTACAGGCATGAGCCACCATGCCCAGCCTGGAGGGCTTATTTCACTTAGCAATATGCTTTTAAGTTTCTTGTGTGTGAAAAGTCATGGCTTGATAGATTTTTTTTTTTTTAAATCACAGAATAATACTCTATTGAATGGATCTAACTGCCGTTTTGTTATCCATTCGCCTATTGAAGAACACCATGGTTGCATCTTGTTTTAGATAATTATGAATAAAGCTGCCGTAAACATTCATACACAGGTTTTTCTGTAGACATATGTTTTTACATCAGTTGGGTAAATACCTAGGCATGTGATTGCAGGATCATATGATAAGGCTATGTTTAGTTTTGTACAGAACTACAAAATTGTCTTCTAAAGTGGCTTGCATTTTGTATTACCAACAGCAATGAATGCCGTCCCTGTTGCTACACATCCTCACAACTGGTATTGTCAGGTTTTAAGTATATAATGGTATCTTGTTTTAATTTGCAATTTCCTAGTGACAAATGACATTGGACAACATTTCATATATATATATATATATATATATATATATATATATATATATATATATTTTTAAATTTGAGGCAGAGTCTGGTCTGTCGCCCAGCCTGGAGTGCAGTGGCACGATCTAGGCTCACTGCAACCTCTGTCTCCCGGCTTCAAGTTATTTTACTGCCTCAGCCTCCCTAGTAACTGGGATTAGAGGTGCGTGCCACTCTGCCCAGCTAATTTTTGTATTTTTAGTAGAAACAGCATTTCGCCATGTTGGCCAGGCTAGTTGCAAAACATTTCATTTTATTTGTCATCTGTGTATCTTCTGTGGTGAGATACCTATTCAGATTTTTGGCCTATTTTTAATTGGGTCATTTGTTTTCTTATTGTTGAGTTTTAAGAATTCTTTGTATATTTTGGATATAAGTCCTTTATCAGACATGTGTTTTGCAAGTAGTTTCTCTCAGTCAGTGGCTTGTCTTTTGGTACTCAAGTGTCCTTTGCAGAGTAAAAGTTTTAAAATAAAGTCTAACATCAAGTTTTTTTCCCCTGGATCAGCTTTTGGTGTTATCTCTACAGAGTCGTCACCATACTCAAGGTCATCTAGGACTTCTATGTTATGTTGTAGAAGTTTTATAGTTTTGTGTTTTACACGTAGGTTTATGAGCCATTTTGAATTAATTTTTGTGAAAGATGTAAGGTCTGTGTCTGGGTTCATTTCTTTGTATATGGATGTCCAGTGGTATAGCGCCGTTTGTTGAAAAGACTATCCTTCTCCACCAAACTACTTTTGCTTTTTTGTCAAAGATACGTATTTAGATAGGTCTGTTTCTGGGCTCTTTATTCTATTCCGTTGACTTAAATATCTAATCTATTGCCAGTACCACCACACTGTCTTGATTACTGTAGCTTTGTAGCAAGTCTTGAAATTGTGTATTGTGAGTCCTCCAACTTTGCTCTTCAATATTGTGTTGGCTTCCCTGCATCTTGACATTTTTGTATCAACTTTAGATTCAGTTGTCAATATTTACAAAATAGCATGTGGGATTTTTATTGGGATTGCATTGAATCTGTAGATCAAATTGGGAGGAATTACATATTAACAGTATTAGATCTTCTTTCATCAGAGTTTTATAGTTTGATACAAATAAAGCCTGTGCATATTTAGTTAGGCTTATACCTAACAAAAATACCCTTTACTGTTGTCAATGGTAATTTTTTTTTTTTCAAATTCTAGTTGTTCAAATTCCAGTTGTTCCAGTTGCTGGTATGTAGGAGACATGTTATCATACTAACCTTGAATCCTGCAGCCTTGTTCTACTTGCTTATTGGTTCCTTGAGATTTTCATGCTGGTTCTCTGAGATTTTTCTACAAAGACAAGCATATAATCTGTGAAAAAGTTTTGTTTTTTTCTTCTCTGTCTCTCTCTATATATCTTTTTTTACTTTTATTGCATTAATTAGAACTTTTAGTATGATGTTGAATAGGAGTTATGTAAAAAGACATTCTTGTCTTGTTCCTGATTTTTTTGGGAAAGTGTCCAGTTTCTCATCATTAAGTATGATGTTAACTGTAGGGAGTTTTTCTGTAGATGTTCTTTATCAAGTTAAAGAAGTTCTTGATTCTTAGTTTGCTCAGAGTGTTTTTTTCTCCTGCTTCCCTGCTCCAAGTTTTTTTTTTTTTTTTTTTTGAGACAGAGCTTTGCTCTTGTTGCCTCAGCTGGAGTGCAATGGCATGTTCTTGGCTCACTGCAACCTCTGCCTCCCAGGTACAAGTGATTTTCCTATCTCAGCTTCTCAAGTAGCTTGGATTACAGGCATGTGCCACCACGCCTGGCTAATTTTTTTTTTTGTTTTTTTTTTTTTTAGTAGAGATGGGGTTTCACCATGTTGGTCTGGCAGGTTGCAAACTCTTGACCTCAGGTGATCCACCCGCCTTGACCTCCCAAAGTGCTGGGATTGCAGGTGTGTGCCACTGTGCCTCGCCTTTTTTAAAAAATCATGAATGGATGTTGGATTTTGTCAAACATTTTTTTGTGCATCAATTGATATGATCGTATGGTTTTTCTTCTTTAGCCTGTGGATGTGATGTATTATATTGATCTTTATTTTGATTGTTGAACCATCCTTGCATACCTGGAATAAGTCCCATTTGATCATGGTATCATTCATTTTATGCACTGTTGGTTTCCAGTTGCTCATATTTTCTTGAAGAGTTTTGCATGAGAGCTGTTATTTTGTAGTTTCCTTTATTTTAATATCTTTATTTGATTTTACTATATAACAGGAATGCTGGCCTTCTTACTGCAATAGAATGAATTAGAGCGTTCCCTCTGCTCTATTTTCTGGAGTAGACTGTGGAAACTTGTTATCATTTCTTTCTTAGGGTTTAGTAGTATTCGCCAGTGAAACTCTCGGCCTGGTGTTTTTTTCTTTTTTTTTTGACAGATTATTAAATATTGATTTGCTATGTTGCCCAGGCTGGTCTGAAACCCCTGGCCTCAAGCAATTCACCTTGGCTCCCTAAAATACAGGGATTACAGATGTGAGCCATTGTGCCTGGCCTGTAATGCCCCTCTTTATTCCTGATGATACTTCCTGTTTTGAAGTCTATTTGTCTGCAATTAGTATAGCTACTCCGGTTTCTTTTGATTAATGTTAACATAGAATATCTTTTTCCATAACCCTTTACTCTTTTTCATTCCTTTACTTATTTTTTTTTAAATGGGGTTTCACCATGTTGGTCAGGCTGGTCTTAAAACTCCCGACCTCAGGTAATTCGCCCACTGGTCTTAAAACTCCCGACCTCAGGTAATTCGTCCACCTTGGCCTCCAACGTGCTTGGATTACAGGTGTGAGCTACCACGCCCGGCCCATTCCTTTACTTTTAACCTATGTGAGTCTTAAATGAGTTTCTTGTGGACAACATATGGTTAGGCCATGTTTTTTTCAGTTTTTAATCCACTCTAAAAATCTCCTTTAGTTGCTGTACTTAGACCATTCACACTTGAAGGGATTTTTTTTTTTTTTTTGAGATGGAGTCTCACTCTGTCACCTAAGCTGGAATGCAGTAGCACGATCTTGGCTCACTGCAGTGTCTGCCTCCTGTTCAAGTTATTCCCCTGCCTCAGCCTCCCAAGTAACTGGGATTATAGGTGCTCACCACCACGCCTGACTAATTTTTATATTCTTAGTAGAGATGGAATTTCACCATGTTGGCCAGGCTAGTCTTAAACTCCTGACATCAGGTGATCTATCTGCCTGCCTTGGCCTCCCAAAGTACTCAGATTATAGGTGTGAGCCACTGCACCCAGGCCTTGAAGGGATTATTGATGTAGTTGGATTAATATCCACTATGTTTGTAACTGTTTTCTACTCATTGCTTGCCCCTTCCTTCCTTCTCTCCTCTCCCCTCTCCTCTCTCTTCTCTTTCCTTTTCCCTTTTTTCCCTTTTCCCTTTCCTTTCCTTTCTGGATTTCTGATAAAATTCAGCTGTGAATCCATCTGGTCCTGGGCCTTTTTTGGTTGGTAGCCTATTACTGCCTCAATTTCAGAGTTTATTATTGGTCTATTCAGGGATTTGACTTCTTCCTGGTTTAGTCTTGATAGGGTGTATGTGTCCAGTAATTTATCCATTTCTTCTAGATTTTCTAGTTTATTTGTGTAGAACTCTTTGTAGTATTCTCTGATGATAGTTTGTATTTCTGTAGGGTCAGTGGTGATATCCCCTTTATCATTTTTTAATTGTGTCTATTTAATTCATCTCTTTCTTCTTTATTAGTCTAGCTAGTAGTCTATTTTTTCAAAAAACCACCTCCTGGATTCGCTGATTTTTTTTTTTGGAGGGTTTTTCTTGTTTCTATCTCCTTCAGTTCTTCTCTGATCTTAGTTATTTCTTGTCTTCTGCTAGCTTTTGGATT
>CAUYQU010009887.1:0-71297 GCA_963574635.1 Cheracebus regulus
AGTGAGAACACATGGACACAGGTCACACACCGGGGCCTGTCAGTGGGTGAGGGGCTAGAGGAGGGATAGCATTAGGAGAAATACCTAATGTAGATGACGGGTTGATGGGTGCAGCAAACCACCATGGCACGTGTATACCTATGTAACAAACCTGAACATTCTGCACATGTATCCCAGAACTTAAAGTATAATTTAAAAAATGGAAAAACAGAAGTTGTCTTTTACCTGCAGCCTATTACCTACTTCCAATCAGTACTATTTCTGTTTCACCTTACAAAAACAGGTTTGCTCCTTTGAAATGTGAAATCACATTTTCTTGTTGTTGTTATTATTTTGTCACTTCCAAAACTGATTTAGATTCTTCACAGTATGAAAGAATCCAAAGTAGTAACACAGAGTTCCAACTTGACATTTCTTTGTTCACAAGTCAAAAAGAACTGAATGTTGTATCGAAGCATATAAATTCATTCTTACATTCATTTGTATTCATATTTACCCTTCTGGATTCCATCTGGAAGCAAAACCAAAAGTGCTGAGAAACCACAACAAAGGCTGCTTTCCTTGGGTTTTCTAGCTCACTGGAGGTAGGCAGTATTAGGTATTCACAGGCTTCATCTCACTAAATTTTCCAGTCCAAATTCTACAGAGCCCAGAATCTCACATATTTCTAAATGGAGAATACAGAGTGTCTTTCAAAATGGGCGTCAGCAAGCTGGACCACATTGGCCTCATCCTGGCTAATTTGAAGGCCATTTAGTTGGAAAAGAAAAAAACTTTATATTATCTCAGAGATTTGGAATGCATGAGAAATATAAAGAAATATTTCTAATATTAATGTCGTATTAATACATTTAATTGAGTAGAACTAATTCATTTCCTTGTAATTTGTTTCAATTTCCCTCCTTCCTGAGTTCCTTGTGGACTAACTTAAAATTCTTTCATAGTATTATGTATAGCCACTTTTCAGCTGATATTTGTTTAGTGAAGAAACACACAACTGTGTCACATTCTGTGATGGCTCATTACTAGGCAGATTCTAATATGTTATAATTAAGACTATGCATTCCAAATATAAATAGTAAGGGAAGCCATATATACCATCCTTTACCTAACCTCAAGTTCCATTATTTTTAATGCAACTAAAACATATTAGTAATCTCTCTAAAACAGGGTAACATCCAGCATTGAAGCTTATCAATTTTTAAATCCATATTATTAGAAAAATTTTCTGCACATGCACAAAAAAAATAGAATAAATAGCTATACATTTTTCTTAAAACTCAATGTAAGGTGATTAAATAAGTAAACTGTTGATTTTTATTGGAATCAACTGTAAGTAAAAGTCAAAATGTTTCCTACTCCTCAGTAAATATGTTTAATTTTACTTTTAAAAGCCAGCTACTTAGTAAAAATTTTTATAAGTTTTATAAAAGGAAACAGAGCTTAGAGACTTACCTGGTAAGAATTTTTAAATACCGCAAAGTGGAAGAAGCTTAATTTGTTGTCACATTCAAGAGACTCTGTGTCATTAGAATGAGGCAAGCATGGAAATCATGATTTCAAATTAATGTGACTAATTTCTACCCACTTCCCATCTTGGTGTCTGAGCATCATCCACTCTGAATTTGAATGGCCGTGTTTTCGCCCAGCTCTAGAATGTTTCAGGTGCTCATCCCTCTACCTGAAACATTTACTCAACTCACTCTTGTTTCCTTGAATAGACTATAAGTCTGTGAACACAAGACAGTATTGAACAGCTGTACAGGCTGCTAGTCCTTCATAGCCCTCAGTAGGAATCAAACCTGCCAGTCCCTCATTTTGGATTTCTGGCCTCCAGAACTGAAAGGCAATAAGTTTAGATTTGTTCGAAGCCATATAATTTGTGGTACTTTGTCACAGTTGCCTGAGGAAACTAATGCAACTCCAAAGAGCTATCAGTTCTCTTCTTTTCTAATATTCTGCTTTAACATCTTAAATAATATCATTTAAAATTTTAGTTTTAAAAATACAACCATAATTCATACTAATGGTAAAATATTAAAGCATGTAAAATAAAAAGTAAAAGTGCATTTTGCCTTTCCATCTCTGGTCTTCTATTCTTAATCTTCTAAGAGATCCACTGTTTAGAATTTCTTGTGTATCATTCCAGAACTTACGTGTTCACAATCAAGTATATATACCAACATTTTATTTTACTTAAATAAGATCATGGTATACATCATGTTTTGCAATTTGCTTTACTGCTTTTAATAACTTTTCTTATATATATTCATATCTTCACTCTACATCCCTCTTTTCTAATAATTACAAAATAATCGATTATCTGGATGTACCATAAGTTATTTAACCAGTTTTGTATTAATGGACACTTGATATGTGTCTAGTTTTATGTTATTAGTATTTTATGAAGTGCTCCAATCAATTTTTTTGTATATCTGTCTTTGTGTACTTTGTAAAGTATATTTGTAGGATGAATTCTTAGCAGTATAATTGCTGGTTTACATTTATATGCAATTATTTTTACAGATATTTTGAAATGCCCTTTATAAAGGATAAAAATCTCTCTTAATATTAATTTACATAAATTGGTTTCTTTTCTTCTTGAAAACTTTCAATTTGGGGATAAAGGTGGAATTTCAAGGGTGATTTTAGATAGATTATTATTAATTATTTCTTGCTAATGTAAACTTCCCCTAATTGTTCTATAAATATTTATTAAATGTCTAATACTGTGAATCAGACAATAGCTACTCAGTATTTTATGGCTGACTGACTACAATGCAAGGCGAGTTATTAAATTTAAAAACCATGTAAACATAGAAAATAATTCATTCCTTCAGAACAAGATGCAAGTCTGCACAAGGAATCCATTTGGAAATTTCTCAAAAGGGAAAACCACAAACACAAAATTCTAGAGCTGAATAGATCATATGGGAATTATTTAGACACTTATTCTGTAGAGACTCGAAAACATGAGAGCCAGGATTATATTGGAAGTCATTCCAGTGCTCCAAATATGCATGCTAGCAAGACTCCAGTGTTGGCCATATAGGTCATATTTACCCTTATGTTCTCAGCCTTTTGTTCTCTATTCCAGTGGCCCTTCCCCTGCAGCATGGGGTCCCACACCTACATCCATTCATTTCTTCTCCTTCCATTGATCCCATATACTGACAATAGCATTAGTCAGGAGCCATGTTTTTAATGTTTGCCACAGGCCCAGGACTGTAATAAGTGCCAGAAACAGAAAGATTGCAACACACTTTCTGACCTGGGCTTATGTTGTGGATGGATTTATACCAAACACAGCCTCGGTGTGACTGTACCTGAAAAGACATAAAGCAATGCAAGTTGATTTTCAGGAACTAACTTTCAACTGGGATTGGAGTGGATATGGAGAAAAGATGAAAGAGGAGGTGTTGATTCATCCACAGGAAGATTGAAATCAGACTATAAAAGCAATGATTTGCTCTGCTTTTAGGAAAGTCAGCTATATATTAAGATGAAGTGGTAGAGATCTAAAGTGAGATGGACCTGCATTCAAAACTTACCTCTTAGTAATTTAGCATTTCTGTTTTCTTATTCCTAAAATAGAGGGAGGAGTTGTTGTGAGAAAAATAAGATATTATGTGTAAATGACTTAATATGATGCCAGGATGTAATAAATGCTTAAGAGATATATCTATTTAAATTATCACTATGCTCCAGTTTCATCCTTGAGAAGTTTGACAAATCTATACTAGTTTTCTGGTAGGTTGGAAGGCAGGTTAGAACTTCAAGTAGCAACTGATATTCATCCTGAGATTCGCAAAATATTTTTGGAATAAATTTGTAGCAGAAAAGACAATTCATATTTGGCAAACTACTTAAGATTTGTCACAAAAACCAACTCAAAATGGATTAAAGACTTAAATGTAAGTCCAGAAACTATAAAAATACTAGAAGAAAACCTAGGGAAAAGTCTCTTGGACATTGATTTAGGCACACAATTTATGATTAAAACTTCAAAATCACAGGAAACAAAAACAAAAGTAGACAAATGGAACTTAATTAAGCTAGAAAGCTTCTATATAGCAAAAGAAAATTAACAAAGTGAAGAGATAACTTGTTGAATGAGAGAAAGGCATTTGTAAACTACTCTTCTGAAAGGGGACTAATATCTAGAATACAAAAGAAACTCAAGCAACTCAAAAGTAAAAAAGCAAACAATCCCACCAAAAAGTGGGTAAAGTATAGGAATAGACATTTCTCAAAAGAAGACATACAAATGACCAATGAGTACATGAAAAAAATGCTCAATATCACTAATCATCAGAGAAATGCAAATCGAAACCACAGTGAGGTATCATCTAACTCCAACAGAAGGACTATTATTAAAAAGACAAAAAATAACAGACACTGGCAATGATGTGAAGAAAAGAGAACTTTTATCCACTATTGGTGGGAATGTAAACTAGTATTGCCACTGTGGAAAATGCTATGGAGATTTCTTAAAAAAACAAAAACAAAACAAAAAACCACAAAATAGAATTACCATCCAATCCAGTAATTCCACTACTGAGTATCTAACCAGAAGAAAGAACATACGTTTATCAAAGGGATACCTGCACTCATAATTTGCAGCACTATTCACAATTGCAAAGATATGAACTCAGTGTAAGTGCCCATCAGTGGATGAATGGATAAAGAAAATGTGAAACATATACTCAATGGACTATTCCTGGGCCATAAAAAATGAAATCACATCATTTGTAGCAACATACATGGAACTGGAGGTCATTATCTTAAGGGAAATAAGCCAAGCACAAAAAGACAAATATCACATGTTCTCACTTATATATAAAAGCTAAAACATTGATCACATGGTGGTAGAGAGGGAAAAGATAGATAACAGAGTCTGGAAAATTATAAGTCTCATAGATTGATTTTCACAGTAGAAAATACATTAAATGAAGGTCATTGTAATAAGAAATCACTAGAAATCTGAAAATCCAAATATTTCATGATTTTCACTTTATAGTACTTATTATAATAGATATCATATATGGCACCCAGGAAGCATCTTAATTGACCATAATTAACTTATAAGAAAATTTGAAAAAATGAAATTTTATTTGTTTTTGGCAGGAGCTGATGAAACATTTTCTAATGATGGAAGCTAAAGTTCCCCACCACAATGTTTGTGCATCTTATACTAAGTTCATCTTTCAATGCAATTTAATTTTTCCCTTATTCTAAAATGTTTGGTTTTTTTAGTGCATGTCCTGAAAAAAGAAATGTCAGCACTTCAAAAACAAGACTTTGAGAATGAAATGCTTTTAGTTAAACTTATAGAAACATCATAGAAAGTAGCACTGGGCAAAGTAGAAATATTTAAGTCAAGCAGAGTATGAGACGAAGACTGGATGGAGATTAGCCAAAGTGGAGGACAACAGCCAAACTTTACCCTGAATGCAATGCAATCTCTTGAATTATTTCAAGCAACCAAGGGAGTTAGAAGCTTGCATTTCAGAAAGATGACATTAGCAACAGTGTGGAAAACAGACATATAGAACTACAGCAGAGGAGACCCATTAAGAGGTCATGGCAATTCCCATGATAAAGGAACATAAAGATGCAGAGAGAATCCATTGAAATCAAGAAAAAAAGAAATCAAGATGAGAAAGTTGATATGAATATCTGGTGATTGATTGAATGCTAGGGGAAATGGAGAGAAGGGAAACTTGGATAACTGAAGTGTCTGGCCTGAGCACTGAATCTTCCAAGCTCAACAATATTGAGGTTATTGGGGATGGATCAGATTTTGGAATAATTTTTTAAGTTCAATTTCAGCTGTTTGGTGAGTAACAGCAAACCTGACTAATAGTAGCTTAAACAAATAAGAGATATTTTCTTCTAATACACAAAAAGTCCAGAAGTAGACATTTGCAGCAGATCAAGAACATCAGCACATATCAAAATGGTTTCAGAAGATCAAGAATGTCAGCACAGATCAAAATGGTTTCAGTAGATCAAGGATGTCAGCACTAAAGTCTCCACAAAGTTTTTGGCCTTTCCTCTATAATTTAAGATAGTTGTTGTTCTTCCAGCTATCAATTTCCTGTTCCACAAGCAGGGAAGAAGAACAAGAGAGGGAAAAGGAACAGCCTCTGTACCAGAAAAGCATAGGCTTTCTCTGCAATTCCCTGCAGGTTTATACTTACATTTCACTGACCAGAAATGTGTCAGTGGCCACTCTTGGCTGTAAGATAAACAGGGGAGGCATGTTATTAGTGCCCTCTTTAGGAGAGCAAAACAAGGAGAAGTAAGATCAGAATGGGTTTTGACTCAACCTATGGTATCTGTCATAGTTAAATTGAAATTGAGGTACTTCTGAGACATCCAAAGGAGATGTCCAGGAAGTAGATGACTGTGTGTCTGGAAGCCCTGTGAGTGGTCTAGACATGGATCCAGTTTGGGAGTCATAATCATTCAAGTTGTGGTTATGCCATGAAGATGAATGATATCTCCCAGAATGCAAAGTAACAGCACTAAGGGCATGATTCTAGAGAAGGCCAGACCTGAAGTCCTGGGCAACAGAAAGAATCTTCAAAGGAGTTGGTATTTGGTAATAAGGTGTGTTAACTAAAGCAAGAGGTGAGCATTTCCAAAGTAGAAAAGAATGAGATGAAAAATAAAAGTGAAGGAAGCAAACTTTCACCGATGAAAGGTTTACTGTATCACAACATAAGAAGAGACATCTGGGCATGGTTGTCTTATTGGCAGGTAACAAGAATTTGAGCAAATTACTGTTGAATGGGTTCTAATTTTTTATGTATTAGGAGACAAGTTGTCTCATGAAACCAGTAGAGATGTAGAAATGAGGGAACTTAAGGAGCAAGATGAAGGTTTGAAGTAGCCTTTGTAAAGAATGGGGAAGTGTTCCAACTAGGATAATGGAACAAAATTTTCCAGACAGTACTGAGAGACCATCAGGAAATGTTTCTGGCATTTATCTTTACATTTGTGTGATTTTTACCGGTGTCACTGACTGGTATGTAGAACCTTGGATGGAGATAGATTGGGTTGTTTCAGGATTGGAGAGTTGCTGTGCACCTTTTGTAAAATAAAAAAAGGAAGATGTGGATTGTTTAGGGATAGAAATGAGCAGTATAGACACAAATTGAAAGAGTTATGATCATGAGAATAGAAGTTCTGCATGACTGCAGAAGAGACAGGAATAAGGTAGAAGAAAAGTATGTTTTATTTGGAGAAAAGGAATTAGAATTTAAGATTACAGGTGTAGCATCTCTGGCTTGAATGACATATTCTAGCATTTGACCAAAGATATTGTTGAATGAAATAGAATGAATCCACACAGATGTTTGATACCAAATTGTGAAATGGAGAGAATGACAATGACTAAGGTGTCCCATTGGTATGTGGAAGCATAATTGAGATGTTGATAGAAGACAGCCACAAGGAAGGGGCCAGGTGAAATGAGCCACAGCAGCAGGTAACACAATGGAATGACGGTCTGAAAGAGGCAGTCGGAAGACAAGAGGAAGCAAAATTCCTGACCGTGCAGGCGGCCTTCCCTGGAGATGGCTACGGAGAAAGAGGGCAAGGTGCCTTCTTCCACAAAGCCACAGGGCAAGTTTTCTTTCCACTCCCCATCACCTGATCCCCCTGTGTAGGGCTGGGTTTCTGGGAGGGTGAGGAGATGGAGGGTACATTGTGTGAAGCCTTTGAGATTGTAGAAGGGTTTGCTTACCATGGATGGGAGTAGAAGAGGATCAGTGAAATTGGATTAGAGGAGAGATGAATAGCAGGCCTTGCATTTTGGTCCATGCATGACAGTCCTAAAGATATGAGATGTGGTGGGATCTGCTGGTGTCCAGGTTTCACATGGCCTTAGGTTTAGTAAGTGTTCGGGCTCAAGAGCACCAGCAGATGCCTTTGATTAGCATTTAGCAGAACACTGGGGAAAATACATCACGAGATCTCAAATAAATCTTACTTGAGGTGGGCCAAGAATAAAGTTATCTCCCCAGAAATAGCAGCTCTCGGGAGGAAAGGAACAGCTCTAGTCAGGAAGGGAACTCTCTGCCTTTCTGGAGAGAGTTGGCCATGCCAGAATCATCACATTTTGAGAGATCATTACTAACTTACTGGAAATGGCGGTAGCCCAGGGAAAAGGGAGGAAATGGATCTCTTTGGAAGGAGCTGGGTGCTGGAGGGAGTAAGTGTATATTTTAAAATTTAAAATTGATGGGCATTTAAAATTGTTTAGCCAGAGAAGGAAAGAATTTTTTCATCTTAGAGGAATAATTCCATGGGGTCAATAAAAGCAGTAAAATTTAAGACACAGATCAGCTCAAATTGTCCAATTTGGTATTTCTTTAAAAATATACCAATATTACATTTAAAATAAGAAATATTACTCATTCTTTTGTGGACAAACAATTCTGTAAGGAATGAAATGGGCGTCCAGGGGAATTAATAGTGAGAAACTGATCAGGCAGGAGGAAAAACCAAAAGCATCATAATGATTTCTGTTAGTCACTCTAGCACCTCACGAAAAGTTTAGTTTGTGTTTTAAATTATGTATTAAACATATTTACTTTCCACACATATGAACAATAAAATTCCCGTTAAGTATATTGTTGCACTCAATTGAGAACTACGACAATCTAGTCTGGAGTTTGGAGCTTCTTTTTGAAGTCTCCAACAAAATGATTCACTCTAAGTGTGTGAAGATTTCTGGAGCTAATACTATTTTAAGCAACTCTGCTAAATACTACATTTTCTGTGTCTGTAGATCTCTTGCTCTGAGAAGACATTTAGAACCAAAACAGAGCTGTTAGCTGGGCACAGTTGCAAGTGCCTACAGTCCCAGCTACTTGGGAAGCTGAGATGGGAGGACTGTTTGAGCCTGGGAGTTCGAGACTGCAGTGAGCCATGATGGTGCCACCGCACTCCAGCCTGGGAAACAGAGCAAGACTCTGTCTCAAAAAAAAAAAGTTCTTTATTTGTTTTTAATAGCTAATGTGTTCAATATGCCTAAACCTGACCAAACTGCTAATCATCCCAGTGAAGAAAGAAATGAGAGACACTAATGAGAATTTTCCTTTTAAGATTTTTAAAAAATGTTATTACTGTGATTAATCACTTTCAAGATCTAAAGAAATACTCAAAAAGATTCATGTGGCCTTTAAATTATAAGTTTCATAGCCTCTTTGAGGAATAGAGAAGTTCGGCTGCATCTTCCATTTCTCTAGTGGCTTGACCAAGCAGGAATTTGTTTTTCTTTCATCGGAAAATCGGTAGAGGTAGCTCGACAGCATCACCTGTGTCCTACTCTCATTCTATTTTTTCTGCCTATGGTTGCCTTGTGGTCACAAGATGGCTGCTCACATTCAAGCTCACATTCATATTCCAAGCAGAAAGAGGAAACAGAGTGATAAAGAAAAAGTGTCATCAGGAAAGTAAAACTTTTCCAGGACTGCCTAGCTGGTGTTAACTTACATTTCTTTGGCTAGAGCTATGTCTCCTGACTTCTTTTAACTAGAGAGACTGGGAAATAGTTTGTTGTTGTTTTAATACTGGGCACATTATTCCAACAAAATAAGGGTTTTTCTGCTAAAAGGAAGAAAGAAGAATGGATGTGGCGTAGGCACCTAAGGCAGTTGGTGTCAAGACTTGAACTCACCTAATGCAATTCTTTGCCTCCTTTATTCAGCCTTCACCATTTTGTAATGAGAAATCCAGATCAAGTGACTTATGCAGTGTCACATAGCCAGTTTATGACACAGCTAGAACTAAAATTCACAAGTGGAACTCCCAGCACAGTAATGCTCTTTTCTATATATCTCACCATTATCTTATTCCATAGAAAGTACACTAAGCCTGCCCTGCTGTATTGATACCACCTTTTCTTCTCTTAATTCCCTCAGCTTTGTAAACCAGTCTCTGGACTTGGGTCTGCATTTGGCCACATGCTTTGTCTTATTCAACTTTCACTGAATAAGAAAGACATTGTTTGGCCACAGCTCAGAAGATGATTAACCTTCACTCCAGTGGGCTGCCCTGGCTCTCCAAAATAGTGAACACTTTAATGGAAAGGCTTAAGATATGTAAACTACAAACCAAGATTAATACTAAGGGAAAATTCATTAGGAAGCACAGAATGTCAAAGAATACTCTTTGGCCTAAACTGCAGAGAAAAGGGTATGACTTGAAATTTCGACATGAGGTTCTAGGTAGCAGGAGTGGTCACCTGCCCAGGACAAGTCCTCAGCACACAAGAAGCAATACATCTTTCTGATTGTTAGATACTTGCCAATTACATGTAGAGCTTCAACAAAAGATACCAGTTAGGACTTTGGCATCTGTGATCTAGACTCTGTTTCTAATGCCCTCTGAATGAGTAGTGGCACATGATCACACACACACACACCCCACAGAAATCTCGAACAAGAATTTTCAGGCAAAGTTTAATCTAAAACCAAACTTTAAAAAATGTTTCAGCATTATTTGCATGGGTATATATACTTTTTATCAATAAATTGAACACAATATCTCAGTCTGAAGTACCTAAATTTAGGTGACATTATAGCATATAAAACTATAGGCAGACAAATACTTTGCGTTTAAAAGTAATATCTAACACTGTACCTCCTAGAATGAAGGAACAGCCAAGTCTCCAGTTGAGGTGGTGACAGTTATTTATAATATTTCAAGCTAAACAAGAATAAAATTCTCTCTAAATAAAAAATAAAGCATTCTAGATAGAGCTAAAGCCTCCTTGGCATCCACTCAATCCAGAAACACATTCTACATGTAACTACCATCATCCAGATTCCCTTTTATTCTCTTAACAGAGACATATCTGTTCCCACAAAATCAGCATTTAGTATGTTTTTGATTGAGTGGACATACATGTACATGTGTGTGTTTCCGATTGCTTGAGTTATTCTATAACTTTTGGATACTTTCTTACTCATATGCCCTTATGTTTTTCTAGAGTAGACTCAGAGAAATCTGGCTCCAGGGTTGCAGAACCTCTGCACTTTTTATTTTAGTATAAACTGCCTTCCAAAGCAACTGAACTAATTTATACTCCCATCAGCAGTGTATAATGGTAATTGTTTCTCATTGTTCTAACACTTGATATAAACATATTTTTGCAAGATGAATCATGACACTTTTTTTCTGGCCTTATAAAAGATCCAGTCTCCACCAAAAATAACTGGTGGAATAAATATCACACCCATACATGTGTATACTCACAAGTATCACTCATAGATGTTTATTCAGACTAGATCTCCCCACATTATAATAAACTTTGCATTATTTTTTATTGCTTTATTATAATGAGCATTTTAATGCAAATCATATTTCTAATTTTAATCAGTATCTTAAACTCCATGTTCAGTCATGAATTAAGAAATTAAAATTTGTATACTGAATTAAGATTTTAAGTTCACTCACCACCGCCATCCCTCTTGTCCCTTAATATCCTGGACATTTTGTATGAGATCTAGGAATCTGAGGTTAGGATAGTTGAGAATATGAGAGAATGTAATCATAAACTGCTGATTAGATGCAGAGTTAAACACAGCAAAGAACAGGTCAAACTCACTGTTTCTCTCCATTGTTGAGAATTTCTAATATAAAAAGGGGCACAATAAAGTCAAACTTTTTATTCAGCAAATGTTTATTGTTTGCTGTATAATAAGGACTGATTCCATATATGAGTGAAATAATTATTTGTTCCCATGGCACATTCAGACTAGTAGAAAAGACCCAGACAAATAACAAACAAACAATTATCAAACGCTGAAGAGCATAAAGGAATCAAATGGGGTACTGACATGAACAAAAGTAGGGAGACAAAATTGTGCTGGAGTTTCAGGAAGACCGACCTTGCTGAGGCCTAAAATATAAGAAGATGTCTTCATGCAAAATTAGAGGGAAAGAAATCCCAGTAGAGATGATAGGATTTTAACATGTCCTAAATTGTGATAGACTGAGAGAACCCAGTGAGAAGAGTGGCAGTGGAACCAGGTGAGGTAGGATAGAAGGACACAGGATGAGTACTGGGCCAATAGCTTTGCAGAATACGCTAAGAGAGAATGAGAGTGGTCCAGGCTGTGGGTGCAGCTCCATGGATGGGGCAGAGGAAAGAGAAAAAGAGACGTTTCAGGGAAGCAATACACTAGGCTTCTGTACTACATCTGTCAGACTATTGAAAGCATTGCTTAGTATAGTACATGCCTCTATAATGATATTCAGTGCAATGAAATGTTACCCAATGTTGTAAATATAAGAATGTGCTTTAAATAAAATACATACATCTGATTTCACTTCTGGCATATCATGAATTCTTAATAAAAGTTGTTAAAATGAAATTCATCTTTTAAATTAAATTCTCTCCAAACAGTTCCCATTTCCCTTCTCACATTAGCTGTCTTTTTCTGCTTGCTATATTATCCTCTATTATAGTTTGTATATATATTTATTTATATTATATATATTTATTTGTATATATATATTTATATAAATATATATAACATCAACTCATTAAAAACAAATATGTATATATTAAGTTTTTTTATTTTGTTTAGTTTTTAATGAGTTGACACTGAAATATACATTTGAGTGTCAACTCATTAAAAACAAATATATATATATATTTAGTTTTTTTAATTATTATACTTCAAGTTCTGGGGTACATGTACAGTTCATGCAGATTTGTTACATAGGTATACATGTGCCATGGTGGTTTGCTGCATCCATCCCCCGTCATCTACATTAGATATTTCTCCTAATGTTATCCCTCCCCAGTCCCCTCATCCCCTGCTATTCCTGCCCTAGGCCCCATCGCCTGACCGGCCCCGGTGTATGATGTTCCCCTCCCTGTGTCCATGTGTTCTCATTATTCAGCACCCACTTATGAGTGAGAACATGTGGTGTTTGGTTTTCTGTTCTTGTGTCTGAGATACATTTTTAAATTAAAACTTGTATTCATTTTTTAATTGGCAGAACATGACACAAATATCAATGTCAAAATAAAGATTAAATTGTTATCTACTTAGCACAAACAACTATTGGTAAGTCAGCATGAGAAAGATAAGGAATATTTCCTCTCTTTTATCCATAAAGGTTATTTGGCACAGAAAATCTTATTTTTTAGATTTTATTATGGGTCAGGATAATTAATATGACAACTAATATTTACTATTTATTGCAGGATTGTGGTTTGCTGATTCACCCAGAGGAAACCTGTGGGTTACAGCCTATTTCTTCTGACTACATTGAAGACATTTTACAGTCTGAATTAAAAAGATGTCCATCTGGGGACATGAAAGGTGACTATCACATTGGATGTCACTTCTCTAAAAAAAGAATACTTTAGTATAGATAAGTATATGCTTATTTAAACTATCCTTTTACAAAAAAAATTAAGGGCATTAATTTTTATTGACTATGAACTATAAACATATAATTAATATAAGTGCATTATTTTAATATTTTATATACTTTGATTAATCAGTTCTTTTCTTCTCCCCTCTTTGCCTAGTTAATCCATATTCATATTCTGCAAATCTTAGCTCAAACATCACTTTTGCCAGAGAGCCTTCCTTGAGCCTCTGATTTGTTTCTTTATTATATAGTTCATAGCACTCAGTACTTTTCTTACATAACAGTTACCACAATTATTTCAATGACTAAGTATCTAATTAATTGCTTAATGTCAGTTTCTCCGGGATGTCAGTTTCATGAGGGCAGAGAGCCTAACTTGTTTGCATTATACTAATTTACTTGGCAACATAATTTGTACATAGTAGTTAGATAATAAATATCTGGTATGAACCAAAGAACTGCAAAGTATGCAAGTTCAGTTTTAAATTATTCCTTTTCATTAAAAAAAACTGGGGGGCATGATCACTAGTGTCCCTCATATATTGGCCATTTATAGAGGCAGGAAAATTGTGACATCAGATTTAATTACTGTGTTAAATCCTGCCTAAGCATTGGGCACATCTGGAATGAGATACTTCTTTGGTGCCATGCTCAACATTCCCTATTTCTCTCCTTCCCCAGCAATCTTCTTTCAGTGGAGATGGTGAGGTCAAGTCAAAGTTGGGGCTAAAAATGCCTTCGAAACCATTAGAGGAACAGAGAGCATCTTCTCCATGCTTCCTGGTACTGCTCTGTCCTCCTGATCCCAAGTCTCCCTTCATCTAAAAAGTCTGAAAAAACACTCAGGAGCTTTTCTACCCTTGCCGTGAACTTCACACCACAGCTTGAATGGGAAATGAGTTTCCCAAATGGGCAGGACAAATTGCAATTTGGCACGCAGAGTTAACAAACGTGGGCATGTCCCCATTCTTGAACATGTGTTCTAAATAATAAATTACAGTAAGGGAATAGAGAGAGATTTACTCATTATGGTGTGTCAGGTGGTGTGATTTGTGATTCTCTGCTAAATGAGATATATACTCTTCCATACAAAGGAGACACTGATGTGTCCAATTAAATATTTTTTATCAGTTGACAATTTATGAGAAATAGTAAAACAATTCTATTCCTCCTACTGCACCAAGGCAAAAGTTCTTCAACAAAAAGTTCAAGGTACATTACTTGGATTCTTCAAGAAGTGGCAGCTTGTTGTGTTCACTAAATGTACACTAACTTCTGTTGGGCTTTGTTCCTGGACGTTGTAGGTGAGGCTATCATAGAACAGTGGCCTTCTGGTACTTGAGGAGCTAGGCCCCCTTAGAGAAGGCCCCAAATTGACTCACAAATCAAGTGCATGCTCCTTAGCCTGACAATTTGAAGCCTCCATAATCTGCCCTGTTTCTATATTTCCAGCTTCCTCCCAGCCTCTCTGCTTCTCTTTATGTTGATAATGCCTCATTAGAACTCCAGGTTTTTGTCCACACTGTTCCCTGTACCTACAAGTCCTCTTTCCATCTTCGCCCAGCTTCTAATGCTGGAAGTCCTCGCCAAGAAGCCTTTTTTCACCACCAAATTCCCAGCTTAGCTTCTTCCCAGTGCATCCTGGGCACACCTCTACAATAGCACTTACCACATTATATTAAGTATTAACATGTTTCTCACTTAGTCTCCAAAATGAAATGATGTTCCCCTGGAAAAGGAGAAAGTGGCACAGGGTCATTCATAGGGTAAAGCCAGTAAAGATTAAAATATATGTGCATTTATATTTTACTTGATCTTTTTTCTTTGTATATTTTATAATGGATAAAATATATGAATATAGGAATATCTATACATATATATTACAGTGTACTTATTAATGCATCAAGCGTGCATGAGCAATATGTTTTTATTGATGGCGCTCCTAGATTATAGGCTTCTCCAGAGAAGAGATTGTCCCTTATCCATCTTCCAATATATTACATGTGATTTTAAAATGACTCCTGACCTAAAACCAAGATCCAAACCTTCCTCCCATCCACAGAAGACCATGAGCAGCTAAGGCACAATCACGACGACCAACTGCTCCATCCCTAAGCTCCAGAAGGCCCAAAGACTCAAAAACTGAACCAGTGAGGTCAGGATAGCAGTCTGCAAGAATGTATTACTTGCTGCCAGAGATGATTTCCTTCCTTAGTAGCAAGATTCCTTCCTATTGAAAGAAGTTGTTTTAGTAGACAAAATTGGGAGAAAGTTTATTTAGGAGCTCTGGATTTAGTTTTAATGGTCAAAGATAGATTGGTTTGAAAATCTTATTGTAAAAGCACATTACGGTTATTTGGCAAAACTGGATATTTTTTCACTTTGCCTATTTATTGATCGCAAGATATCATTTTCAATAACATCAGTCATTAAACTTTTGAATGTATTTTTTATTCTTAAATTTGTTATCTTTTAGTAAATTAACTGTAAGAAACAACCTAGAATTAAATCTGTTGCAAAAAAATAATTATTCTAATTAGAAAAAATAAAAATTTCTACAGTGGTCATTGAATGAGAATTAACTTTAGGGAAAACATTTCAGATTGCATTTTATGATATGTAAATAAAAAAATTTTTATCCTACCCTTTTTAAGCAAGGAAATATGATAACTTATACTTTAACAGTATCATTGAAAATACAGATGTATTTTTTATTCTTAAATAAAAATGCTTGTATTATAACATTATAGGCTCAGGAATTAGTGCAAACATTTACATAACTTCATATCTCACCTCGACCCCAAATCAGAATTGAACTTTTTCCCTTCATTGTATCATTCAATCTGATTCACTGAAATGGCTGAAATCTAACTTGCATTAAATATAGAGCTGTAATTATAAATCAAATGACTTTTCCCAAAAGACAATTTCATTCCTCAGAATGTTGTTTCCTAAAACATATGTCATGCTTTACTTCAGAAATCACAGCTTTGATTCATTCAGTGTTTAAATATATAACATAGAATTTATGGTACTTTTTTGGAAAATTTTAGTAAAGAGCTGGTATTATTTAAAATGTCAAGAGCACCAGTTTTGCAGATGTTATACAGATGCCTATTTCAAGCAGTATTTAACTCACAATAAATAAAAGGAATTGTTAACCAATGCAAAAATGCAGAGTTATGACTGTGTAAATATAGAGTAGTATGAACCACTGGGGCCAAGTTTTCAGAGACCCAATCAGGCTTCCTTTTTATGTGCATGCGATTTCATGCCCAGAAACAAATTGTATCCATATTTGAATCTTTGCACATGCAAGTAGCCACTTGTTTCTTCATCCTTGGCAGCAAGTGGCCAAAGTGGGCTTCAGTTTGTGCAAAATTAGCTATAAGCAAGGTTGAAGGGTAGACAGAGTGTCTGGAGTAGGAATGGGATACATATGCTCTGAGATTCTCAGAGATCTGATGAAAACTTAGCCCTTCAAAAGATTATTGAACGTAATCTCATTAGCAGAAACACATTTATGCCCTCAACATATCATTGTCCTATTAGAAAGAAAATTAACAATCTTTGCTTAAACATAGTTTCTGTCAACACAGAAACTCGCTAAGTAAATTCAGCTTTTTAAAATAAATTCATTATAACAATCAGTTTGTGAGTTTTCCTATAAGTGCTACCAATATTCTGGGAGTATATTTTATTTTCCACTGATTATTTTGTGCTGACCTAGCCTAATATGATAAAAGGATAGGCAAATTGAAGATTTAGAGACCTCAGTTCTGGGCTTGCCCTGTCATTAACAGCATGACCCCACTTCTGTTATTTAACTCTTTGGGCCTCAGATTACCTCTTCTGTAAAAAAAAAAAAAAAAAAAAAGGTGAGGGGAGGGGAAGGAGAGAGCACCTGCTCTAAGGCCTCCTCTAACGCTGTCCAGTGAGATGCCACACAGCTACTCAATGTGAACCTCTCTATCATTTATCTAAGGAGGTTTGCTTGAGAAATACATCAACAAAGATTAAACTTTAGGCTGTGTCTACATCAAAGATGTGAAGGAGCTTGATTATTAATCACAAACCATGCTTGCCAGAACAAAATTAGAATGAGAAAGCAAGATATATTCTGAATGAAAAAGAAATTATAAAAGATAATTGGATGGAAAAATAAGCACTTTGAGGAGGGTAATCTTTATTTTGCCATTCAAAAACCAGCATCTCTCCTAAATTTTCTGTGTTGTTTCTTTTAGTAGTACTGCCATTCTCTACAACTGGAAACTTCAGAAACACCTTTCATATGTCAAACCCTCTTTTTCTCCAATATATGCAGTAGTTCTTCAGTGTCACTCCTGTCAGGCCCATCTCTTCACTGTACCTAAAGTGCCGATCCTTCCACCTCTTCAAATCTTATCTGTCCTTAAAGACCTGTTTGCATTTACCTGCTTCATGGGCGCTTTCAAACTCTCACCTCCATGACTCTTTCTCTATTTGGAACAATTGTGCCTTTCTGAGAGTAGAGGTGGGAAAAGACATAAAATATATATGCTGACTCTTAGGTATTAGGCACTATGGCAGGTGCTATACATATTTTCCTTATAGAGAAGTAAATTTAATCATGAAAATATTAAGTAATTTGAACAATTTAAATAGTGGGTTTCATCCTTGGCAGCATACTGGAATCACCAAAGAAGCATTAAAAAAAAATACTGGTGCCTGAGCTCCATCCCCATTGATTCTGGTTCAGTCAGTCTGGGGTACAATCTAGTGTGGGAATTTTTAAAAGCTTTCCAAGTGACTCTAAGAGGTAGTCAATGTTGAGGTCCACCAGGCTAGTTGGAGATAGAGCCCAGGTGTGCATGGTCTCCAACGCCCGAACTCTTTCATTACCACACAGATATTTTTACTCCATTATGTGTTGCTTTTTATTATGCTATGATTATTCTATATTGCATATAAATTATAACCTTCTAACCTGATTATAAATTTTTAAGTTTAGCATTATAGTTAAGAGCATGGACTCTGGAACTGACTGCCTGCTCAAATCCTAGTTCTGCTACCTACTAACTAGATGATCTCAGACAAGTTTCTGAGCCCTGGTTAAGGAGATGATAATAGGGTTGTTGGTGTTTAAATATGTTGATATATTAAAGTTTTTAGACTATTCCTAGCATCTGGGAAGTACTGGAAAATGTTAACTATTTAAAAAATATATTAGGATATTTTAACACCAATAACACCTAACACTTCAACAGAGTATTTACTTAATGTATTAAACTTAAATCCTTCTAAAGAGTCATATGTATATGGAGACAAAATGGTTAATTTATCATTCCTGAAATTGTGTAGAAAGTAATTAGTTAATAGACATTTAATAAGGCAGTTTTCTGGAATTCTCATTACATGTAAAACTCAAAGAAAAGAAAAAAATTATGGTAAAAAGAACAAATGAGTCAGCATTACTTTTGAAGGTACGATGTCTTCCAGTTGACATGATACCCCTCAAAGTTATTGTATATTTCTTGCCTTTTCTGGAATTCATAATTTTCTCATCTCCTTTCCCTCCTATTTTCTATGTCTTCCAGTTTCTCTCTCTTAATATACCTACACTTCTGTCTCTTTCTGTGATCAATCAGTAAGAGTCATAAACTATATCTCCTTTCATATTTTATTATTTATAAGTATTTCCACACACAAACACATTCACAATTCTCATATCCCTAAAGTCATAAATAGAAAATGCACTATATTCATTTCCTAAAAATAGAAATCCTTTCCAGCAAAATTCATATAATACCAGATACCTTTATTAGCAGTACAACTAATCAGAGCCAGAATGGAAAAACTTTTTAATTTTTTTTCCTTTCTAACTCAATAACTATCTGGGTGATATTTAGCTCCTCAATATTTTGAAGGGTAAACATATACTAGTAACATAAGCAAGACATTTAGGATAGAGGGAGTGACTATCAGTGATATCATTGTATATGTTCTCCAACAGGGAGAGAAATAACCACTCCATATTTGTTGATACGATGTACTATGTTCACACGAATTTCTGAAAAGATGAAAAAGAAAAAAACAAAAATTTTTAAAAATATTTTTATACCACATTGTTAATGTATCCTCTCACACTAAAAGCTAAAGTGTTTTCATGAATGCCATTTTATTAATAAAACAGGAAAGATCTTAAATGCACAGAGAATATTTATTTTTATAAACACTTGCTAAAGCTTGGGACCTACATTCTGTCAGAACTCTGTTAGTAACAAAAGATGAATATAAGATTGCAAATGTGCCTTAAATACATTATTCCATTACATACATCTTTACACCAATCATGTGAGAAGAACAGTACACACCTCATCTAACAGATGAAGATATCCAGGCAACAGTTAGAAAAAGGTGAAGAGATTCACACCAAAAATGCCATCAATCAAATCGAAGAACACTAGTCTTCAAAATATAAATTATCAGCATACTGAAGTAGTTCTCTTGTGTCTCAGATCTCTTGAGAGCAGGAAATAGATGTATTATATTATTGGACTTAGAACCTACGCATGTGTTAGGCTAATAAATATTTGAGACTAACTGCCAATTTGGGGGGGGGGGGCTCCCAATTTATTAATGCTTTGGTCCTACTGACGTGCCCAATGTACTGTTTAAAAATAAGGTAATGATTGAGTAGTACTTAGATTTTTAATAAGTATGTGGTTTCATGGAACAGAGCTCATACTTGATTTCTGCATGAAACATGCTATTCCAGATCATTACTTAATGTTGCTATTCTGTTTGATTGGCAGGAAGCCATACCTTCATTCTTCCACTAGATTTAAATGATAAGGATGGTCTTACTATAATTTCTGTAATGGTGTCCATAGCTGAATTTTAAAGTTACATGCAAAATATAATTTCACCAGTAGAAACAGAACCAAAAAAAGTTTTGCCATCTATTACAGGGCAGTGGATTGTGCCTTGCCTTAGCTGTTCAGACAACAGGACGTGTGACTGGAGAGAAATAACCTGGCAGCCCCACAACTGCCAATATGGTGTCCTAACTAAGCCTCAACTCCAGCAGTGCCTGGGAGGAAGGAAGGTAGGTTCTGGATCTAGAGGGGGAAACCTTTAATGTATGCCACCTGAAGTACTTAAAGTCATACAGTTGTAGCTACTAGACCAATTCCTGCTGTCTCACAGCAGAGGAAAACTGAGTACAATTTGGTTTTTTGAATCATGTATAGATGTTATCATAGAATAGCCTCAACAATTCCGGCTCCAAATGTTCAGTTTTCTCCAAGTAAGTCTATTTGACAGATGGAGGATATTAAAGTCATGTCCTATGCTGACCCGATTCCACGCTGTTTTCTCAGCCCAAATTGGTAGGAGCTTGCCACGTCAACTGACAGTTGGCAGTTGAGAGCAGCTGGCCTTGTCAACTGCAGCTCTGGCAGGCACTGCTGTGAAAACAGACATCTGCAGCTCAGCACAGGAAATCAAGAGGTCCTGCATGCAAGACTCACTTCTAGAGCTTTCCAAGTGCATGGCATTGTTTTTACACACTAACCTTATTGATCTTCTTTCACATTCCTGGGCAGGTCTCACATGGACCTCACTAGACTGATTTTTCCTTTAGTGAGGCTTCTAAGCTGATTTCTGGGACATGCAGTGTCTTCTTGCTAGGCATGCTCTGACTAGGTCTAGTCTGGCAGAACTCTCGGATATGCAAAATGAGCACATAGACTGAGATGCTTGGTTAATATCAAGTAAGTAATCCTTAACCCAATTTTCAAAGTGCTTTTTATTAGACGGATGTTTCCTTATACACTGTTTGTTAGCTCTCACACGTGAGCAAGACTTATTTCAAAAACTGATTTTCACAAAGCTCTATTAATACACATAGAAAAAAAGCACTGGGCAGAAGGTATGCCAATTTCCTACTAGCAAATGGTTAAAGAACAGTAACAGGAGGTGAGGGGCAGTGCGGGAAGATGGACATCTTCTTCATGGTGATTTCAATATAAATGTTCCAATTTTCATAATTGAGAATATCTCTAAAGATCAATCAGCAGCATTAGTTATTTTTTTAAAAAAGAAGAAAATCATTTAGAAACTTACATTGCAGTGTTAATTGAGCATTGACTTTGTGCAAGAAACTATGCTAACTTTCTTACACTTTAAATGCCACCAGATCATAAGCTTCACGAGGGCAGGGAATGTGTTTAATCCACTGCCATAATCTCCTTGTTGAGTACAATTTTTGACACAGAATAGTAACTTAATAAATATTTGTTGGGTAAATGAATTAAATTGTATTTATTCCTAATCACAGCTAAGGTAGATATTATCGTATCTTTTTTCTACTTAAGATAATTAAAGCTCAGAGAGATTAATTCACTGATGATCATACATGTATGGGAGTGGCTACTCCACAGGCATGTGTGTGTATATATATATATATTTTGAGATGGAGTCTTGCACTGTCGCCTGGGCTGGAGTGCAATAGCGCAATCTCAGCTCACAGCAACCTCTGCCTCCTGGGTTAAAGCGATTATCTTGTCTCAGCCTCCCAAGTAGCTGGAATTACAGGTGCCCCCCACCATGCCCAGCTAATTTTTTGTATTTTTAGTAGAGACAGGGTTTCACTATGTTGGCCAGGCTGGTCTCAAACTACTGACCTCGTGATCAACACGCTTCACCCTCCCAGAGTGCTGGGATTGCAGGCGTGAGCCACTGCACTGGGCCCTCCACAGGCATTTTAAACCATCAACTTGGATAATCCAGCCTCCATATACTATAAATGTTGCACTGGGAGAAATGGCAATAGTTGTTGCCACATAGCCAGACTTCTGTAAACTCAGAATACCATTCTGACCTCAGAATTTAGAGTGTTCATAAAAATTCCAAGAAGCCGTCACAGTCTATTAACCTGAAAAGCAGTAGATGTTCATTTAATTTCATCACTAAATGCTGCGGCTTTGGACATGACATGTCTTGTTTCTCAGGCTTATTTTCTTCATCTGTAAAATAACTCTCTGTGGTAGATTGATCAACTTTGTAAAAAGTTAAAGGGCTTCTTCCCTGTTTGTCTTAGCTCAAGCTGCTTTAATAACATACCATAGACTGGGTGGCTTAAACAACAGACACTTATTTCTCACAGTTCTGGAGGTTACGGAGTCCTCGATCAGAGTGCCAACATGGTCAGATTCTTGGGATAGCCCTTTTCCTGGCTTCTGTTGGCTGCCTTCTGGCTTGTCATCACACAGCAAAGAGAGAAAAAGCGTTTCAGTCTCTGACTTTTCTTATAAGGAAATGAATCCCATCATGAAGCCTCTATTGTTATGACCTTATCCAAACACAATGACCTCCCAAAGACCCCTACCTCCCAATAGCATCACATTGGAATGAGAGTTTCAACGTATCAATTTGGAGAAAACATAAACGTTCAGCCCACAACATTATTTTTACTAATTTCTGGGCCGATTATTAGTAACCCTACAAAGTAGTGGTTAAAAAAAGATCATTTTTCATACTTATTAATGAGAGAGAGTATTGCAAGTTCTGAAGGAATTTGCATGCTCAGAAACTCAAATTTGCCAGCACACTGCCAACAGGACTACATAATCTGATTTATTTATCAAGATGCTAATTTATTCTATATGCAAAAGGGAAACATTATCCATTTTTAACAGAGAAGTGGCACAACGAGAATTAGAAAGGCCATCCCTTTTTTATTTTATTTTATTTCCCCTAGAGAGTCTCCAGTAGTATGGAGACTCTCTAGGGGAAATAAAATTAGATGCTAGGGAAGCAGAGGCTGTTTAATGGAAAAATTCCAACACATGTAATTGAGGAGGCAAAGCAATTATAGACTATATCCAGAATAATCCCATTGATGTAAAAACCAGTGCATACATCCAAAATGTTTACATACATAGAGAATTTCTTGAAGTAACAAATAGTTAAGAGTAATTACATAGATAGAGAGGATTGGGAGAGGAGTAGGGTGCAAAATAAAAATACAGGATTCTGTGTTCAAAATTTATTAAGTTTCAAGACTACAGTAGAACAAAAGGTGAACAAGGTGGCCAATGATATAGCCAAGAAATGCCCGAGAGAGATCAAGTTTTCGTAAACCAACATTTGAACAGATCTTTGGAGAGAAAACGCCAAGAGCAGATGGCAACGCAGATGCTGAGGCTGAGGAGGGAGAAGGCTGGTAACCCTGTCCAGGGTATCCAAACACTGGGGCTAGTTCCCACCCCTGAATGGATTCCTGGCTACATTGGGGCCAACATACCCCATGGACATTTGAGCTGACAGAGGAATCTATCCAGAGAGTAGACAGAGATGGTACTTCAGCCAGTGCAGAAACAGGAGCCTTAGTGCATGGCACATCTCTGGTGGAACCTGGCTATAGGTACCCATCCCCTAAGGTTCCCTATCTTCCTCCAAGAAGTTTTAGCCCCAACCTACTGCTTGGCCAGAAGAAAATGTGTCCAACTTCACCACAGGACTGGAGCACATCTGTTCTGCAGGCCCTCCTGCCCACTCTGCCTGGCTGCTCTGCAGGAGCACGTGCACAGCAGCCTTCACTGCACAGCTGGATGCTTTGTTCTACCTGATTATGTTCCTGATGACCTGGGAGCACTTTAGATTCCCCTAGCACACTTGGAAACTAATTCTGAGGGTCCAAAGGATAGAGTCACCCTCTGATCCTGGTGCCCAAGGCTGCAGTGTGTAAGGCAAGAGTGCTGAGCCAAGATCTGTGGCCAGCACTCAAGTGGGAAAGAAACCCACACACTCTCAGAGCACTGAAAAGGATGAGATGTGTGATTTCATGGGCTGGAACAGAAACAAGGCATGCCTCCCTCCACAGGACCAGCCTAGAAAGAATGTGACCTATCTCCTTGCCTTAGCCTCTGTTCAGGAAGCCCCACATCTTGGAATACCTAACAAAAGAAATGCAGACACAGTGCCAGAGATTAAAGGGGGCTCCCCTAAGGTGTATGCACAAAACTAATAAGGGGAGGTCATCTCTCTCCCCACCATACTACAGAGTGTGGCTACAAACTTGAGTAAATACAGAGGAGCCCTGTGGCTGAGTGAGGGCCTAATACCCATTACTCTTATGTGCCATCTACTGGATCATAACCCAAACTGCAACACCAAAAGCATTTTGCTAATATAACACCCTATGAAACAACAACAACAACAACAAAAAGCCACAAATAAAGATGCTGTACAGAGCCTTGGCCCTTTGAAATCATCCAGAAATAAAGCCAAGTGACTATACTCCACTTACACCACAGTTAAAGAAGCACCAACTCTCCCAGATAATAAAAAGTCAGCCCAAGAACTCTGGCAATTTAAAAGCCAGAGTGTCCCCTTACCTCCAAATGAGTCCACTAGCTCCCAGCAATGATTCTTAAGAGTACTAAATGACTGAAATGATAGACATAGAATTCAGAATATGGATGTCAAAGAAACTCATCAAAATTCAATAGAAAGTTGAAACTCAATCCAAGAAATCCAGTGAAATGATCAAAGAGTTCAAAGATAAAATAGCCATTTTAAGAAAGATTCAAATTGAACTTCTACATTTGAAAATTTTCGCTGTAAGAATTTCATAATACAATTAGAAGTATTAACAGCAAAATAGACCAGGCTGAGGAAAGGACTCAAAGCCTGGTTCTTTGAATCAACTCAAACAAAAATAAAGAAAAAAGAATTTTTAAAAAATTAAGCAAAAACTCTAAGATATATGAGATAATATAAAGAGAACAAATCTGAAACTCATTGGTATCCCTGAGAGAGAAGAGAGAATAAACAACTTGTAAAATACATGATAATATAGTTCATGAAAATTTTCCTAATCTCGTGAAAGAGGTTGACATGCACATTCAAAATATATAGAGAACTTCAGTTAGATAATATATGAGACGACCATCCCCAAAGAACATACTCATCAGATTCACTAAGGTCATTACCAAAGAAAAAATCTTAAAGGCAGCTAGAGAGAAGGGTCATGTCCCATACAGAAGGAACCCTTATTAGGCTAGCAGCAGACCTTTCAGCAGAAATCTTATAAGCCAGAAGAGATTAGGGGCCTATTTTCAGCATCCTTAATGAAAAGAAATTCTAACCAAGAATTTTCTATCCTGCCAAAATAAACTTTATAAGTGGAAGAGAAATAAAATACTTCTCAGATAAGCAAACACTGAGGGAATTTGTTTCAAATAGATCACCAGCATTACAAGAGGTCGTTAAGGGAGAACTAAACATGGATCAAAAGAACAGCACCTGCTACTACAAAAACACATTAAGAATACAGCTCACTGGCACTATAAAGCAACTGCATGATCTAGTCTACATAACAACCAGCTAATAACATGATGACAGGATCAAAATCTCACATATCAATACTAACCCTGAATGTAAATGGGCAAAATGACATATTTAAAATGCACAGAGTAGCAATCTGAGTAAAAAGATAAGACCCAACCATTGTTGTCTTCAAGAGACCCATCTTGGTGTAAGAACACCCACAGGCTCAAAGTAAAGGGATGAAAAGGTATACCATACAAACAAAAAAGAGCAAGAGTTGCTATTTTATAATAGGCAAAATAGACTTTGAACCAATTAAGACTTTGAACCATTATTATATAATGCTATTTTATAATAGACAAAATAGACTTTGAAAAATTAAGAAGGATAAAGAAAGGCGTTATATAATAATAAGAGGTAAATCCAACAAGGAGATTTAACTAGCCTAAATCTTTACACACCAAATATTGGAACACCTAGATTTATAAAACATGTTTTTGTTGGCCTATGAACAGATTTAGATGCAATAATAATGGGAGACTTTAATATACCACTGACAGCATTAGACAAATCTTCAAGGGAGAAAATTAACAATGAAACTCTGGACTTAAAATCAATATTTGACCAATTGGACCTAATAAACATCTACAGAATACTCCATTCAACAACCACAGAATATATATTATTCTGATCTACTCATGGAACATATTCTAAGATTGACCATATGCTTTAACATAAAGCAAATCTCAATAGATTAAAAAAATTGAAATCATACCAAGCACATTATCACACCACAGTACAATAAAAACAGAAATCAATGTCAAGAAGATCCCTCAAACCTACCCAAATTTATGGATATTAAACAACTTTCTCCTGAATAACTTTTGGGAGAACAATGAAATTAAGGCATAAATTTAAAATTTGTTTGAAATTAATAAAAATAGAAACTCAATTATCAAAATCTTTGGAATGCAACTAAGGCTGTGTTAAGAAGAAAGTTTATAGCACTAACCATCTTCATCAAAAAGTAAGAAAGATCTCAAATTAACAATTTAACTTTGCACCTAAAGGAATTAGGAAAAAAAGAACAAACTAACCCAAAACCTAGCAGGAGAAAATAAATGACTAATGTTAGAGAAGAACTGAACAAAACAGAGATGTAAAAATTCATACAAAAGCTCAATGAAAGCAAAAGTGGGTTCTTCAAAGAGATAAGTAAGATTGATAGACTGCTAACTAGATTAACAACAAAAGAAGAGAGAGCAAAATAAGGACAATCATAAATGACAAAGATATTACAACTGATCCCCTAGAAATACAAAAGATCCTCAGAGAATACTATGAACAACTCTATGTGCACAAATTAGAAAATCTAGAGGAAATGGATAAATTCCTAAAAACACAAAAACTCCCAAAACTGAAAATGAAGAGATCAAAACTTTGAATAGACCAATATTGAGCTCTGAAATTGAATCAGTAATAAAAAACCTACCAACCAAAATAAGACCTGAACCAAATGGATTAACAGCCAAATTCTACCAGATGTACAAAAAAAAGAATTTGTACCAATGCTACTGAAACGATCCCAAAAAATCAAGGATAAGGGATTCTTCCCTAACTCATTCTATGAAGTTAGCATCAGCCTGATACCAAAATCTGGCAGAGTCACAGTGACAAAAGAAAACTTCAGGCCAGTTTGTCTGATGAACATAGATCAAAGATTTTCAACCAAGTACTAGCAAACTGAATTCAGCAGCACATCAAAAAATTAATACACTACAATCAAGTAGGCGTTATTCCTGGGATGCAAAGTTGGTTCAGTGTATGCAAATCAGTAGATGTGATTCACCACAAATCAGAATGAAAGCAAAAAGCCACATAATCATCTCAATAAATATAGAGAATACTTTTGATAACATTCAACATTCCTTCATGATAAAAACTCTCAACAGACTAAACATCAATAGAAAGAACATATTTCAAAATAATAAGAGCCATCTATGAGCAACCAACAGCCAACATCATACTGAATGGGCAAAAGCTGGCACTATTGTCCTTGAGAACTGGAACAAGACAAAAATACCTATTCTTACCACTCCTATTCAACCTAGTACTGGAAGTCCTAGCCAGAGCAATCAGGCAAGAAAAAGAAATAAGTGGCATCAAAATAGGAAAAAAAGTCAAATTATCTCTCTGTGTTAATGATGATTCTGTACCTAGAAAATCCTAGAGATTGCCAAAAGGATCTTAGAACTAATAAACAACTTTAGTGAAGTTGTAGGATACAAAATCAATGTATAAAATGCAGTTGCATTTCTGTACACTAATAATGTTCAGGCTGAGAGTTAAATCAAAAACACAATCCTATTTACAATAGCTACAAAGAAAATGAAATACCTAGGAATACAGCTAAGCAAGGTAGTAAAAGATCTCTGAGTATAACTTCAAAATACTACTGAAAAAAATCAGAGATGACATAAATAAATGGAAAAAGCTTACATGTTTATGGATCAGAAGAATTAATATTCTTAAAATGGCCATACCACCCAAAGAAGTTACAGATTCAATGCTCTTTCTATCAAACTTCCAATGTCACCTTTCATTTCTAACATTCATATGGGACCAAAAAAAGAGCCCTGATAGTCAAAACAATCCTAAGTCAAAAAACAAAACAAAACAAAACAAACAAAAAAAAAAACTTATGCCAGAGACATAACTATCCAACTTCAAACTAAACTATAAAGCTGCAGTAACCAAAACAGCATGGTACTGATACAAAATCAGACACGTAGACAAATGGAACAGAATAGAAAACACAAAGATAAAGCTGCACATCTACAATCATCTGATCTTTAACAAGGTCAGCAGAAGCAAGCAATAGTAAAAGCCTCTTTATTCGATAAATGGTGCTGGAATAACTAGCTAGACGTATGGAGAAGAATTAAACTGGACCCTTACATTTCACCATATACAAAAAAAAATTTTTTGAGATGTATTAAAGATTTAAATGTAAGACCTCAAACTATAGAAATCCTAAAAGAAAAACACAGTAAGATACCATTTCACACAAGTCAGAAGGACTATTACTGAAGTCAAAAAACAACAGATATGGGAGAGGCTACAGAGCAAAAAGGATGCTTATACACTGTTGGTGGAAACGTAAATTAGTTCATCCACTGTGGAAAGCAGTTTGGAGATTTCTCAAAGAACTTAAAACAGAACTATCATTTGACCCAGAAATCCCATTACTGGGTATATACCCAAAGGAAATAAATTGTTCTGCCAAAAGATACATGCACTCCTATGTTAATCACCACACTATTCACAATAGCAAAGACATGGAATCAACCTACTTGTCCTTCCATGATGAACTGGATAAAGAAAATGTAGTACATCTATACATACCATGGAATACTACACAGCCATAAAAAGAACAAAATTATGTCCTTTGCAGAAACATGAATGCAACTGGAGGCCATAATTCTAAGCAAATTAACACAGAAACAGAAAATCAAATAGTGCATTTTCTCACTTGTAAGAGAGAGCTAAACATTAAGCACACATGAACATAAACATAAGAACAATAGATGTTACAGACTATCAGGGAGGAAGCGGAGGGGCTATGGGTGGAAAAATTACCTGTTGGGTACTGTGCTCACTATCTGCATGATGGGATCCATATCCCAAACCTCAGTATCATGCAATATACTCATGCAACAAACTTGCACATGTACCTCCATATCTACAATAAGTATGGAAGTTTGGGGGGAAAAATACAGCAGAAGAGCAATAAACTAAGCACAAGACCAAGACCATTCAAAGCATGTGGCCCTGCAAGACTGCCCAGGTCACATGCCCATGAAGCCAGCTTGGGTGGTAAAGCATAGTTGGTTAAGCATGAAGAGATATTTTTAAATATTTCTGCACGATTTTCATTTTTGCAATGTGTGAGCATTGCTTTCTTAATCTAAAAATCTGTATTTGAAGAGATTGTATAAATTAGAACCAAGGCAGAGGCAGTGGAAATGCAGAGGGGAGAGCCTGAGACAGATATTTTTTATTCAGAATCACAGGAGTTAGCCATAAACACTCAGGTGCATACACTCATATTTCACACAACACAGAGATAATTGTGTTAACATTCACAAATGCAACTATGACTAGCATTTATTTTTAAAAAGCTTCACTTATGAATAGAAGAAGGTGAGCAAAAGGTTTTCCTGGTACATCCATTTCTGACTTTTCATGAGAATAATAAAAATATACAAAACAATCCTGTAATTTTTCTCTTTCATTACTAAGACAAATAAGTTCTCATTCTACCCAGAATTTCCTATAACCACCACTCCATTCCAAAGACAAATAAATGTTAAAGAGAAAATAGAAATACAAATAATATATTTTGTTTCTTAAACACATTATATGCTGACATTTTTTACTTCTCTTCCTACCATGTCATATATTCAGTGAAAGAAACATTATTTGGGCAACATTATACAGAAATTTCTTCCACATATACATAAGGACAGCAGGGTATTAATGGAGTAGGAAGAGCCTCAGGTGGGCAATCAGGAAGCCTAAGCTACAGTTCTGATCCCACCAGACGAAGTGATTCTTTTATTTATTAAACCCATCAGATTAAATCTGTTGCCCCATAACAGAAATGCTGCAATATCAGTTACGCTAACATGTTACCACAGAGTAGAGTCCAACTGGGCACTTAACAAACTTAACTTCTGAATACTTTTCACAACTTTTTTGATATTATGTTATTCATTCATTCAGTGTTTGTTGAACCAAATATCTGTTCTAGTAGCACACATATAATCCTTCAGGTTGCTCAATCTCTAGTAGAAGAATGAGCAAAGTGATCATTGCAATATAGGATAATGATTGCAACAGTAGAGAGAAAAATAGAGGTGGGCACTGGATCAAGAGTGCAAAGATCTGGAAAAGTTGCCAGAAGGAAATTGCCTGAGCAGAGTGATGTTTGTAGTTAGAGGCAATCTATGAATCATATTACTTTGAAAGAGGTTAGTTGAACTAGAAAAAATATACAGATAATTATTTTTTTCGAAAGCATCTACTATGAGAATCCTATCACTCAAGCCTCATGCTGTCTTTGATTTCCTACCTACTGGAGGGAACAGACAATGGAATGCTAAGAAGGCAGAAACTACACAGGTGAGAAAGCACTAGAGAAGATTCTGAGATTCTCATTTCAGTGTGCGCCAGTTCACCTACCTTGGATTATCTAAAACCTAAATACACAGTTTTTAATGATATAGTTGCCTTCCCGAAGACTTTCAATTAATGTATAAAATCCGAATTTTTAACAACGAGACTCAGGAGTTTCACTGTTGCCAGGAATAAGTAGTTCAAAATATTGTGCTACGAAAACTTTATTTTCAGTGCCAATTACATCACATCAGAGCAAGCTTCTACTTGGGAACATATTAAAGTGAATTATCTTTCTCTGAAGAATTGAATTAAAAGGCAACAAAATTTGGCCAGTGCATTGAGTAGAAAGTTAGGCTTTCAAATAGTGCTCTGCTTTCTTTAGAATCTCCAAGTAGTAATTTCTCTCAGCTGAATTTCCTTATATTGTTATTGTGACCTTTTATATCTTTTCCCTACTGTTTTACATTGATGAATGCCAAGACTGTACTTGCAAATACAAGCCCACCTGCCTATAGGGAAGGAACAAGACACAAATCAGTGGAGATCTGAAGAGGTGTTCAAGCTTCTAGTAATTTTGACCAGGAATCTAACCACACTTAATGGCCTGTGAGTGAGATCATACAGTCATTTGTCTTCATTTCAGCAATGTGAACAGGAGGCTGATCTTGGGTGGAAAGTTGGAACAAGTTTTCCCTCTGAGCATTTGTATCACCTGTTTTTATGTGTGTGTAGGAAGATTAGATTAATGTGGGACACTTTTTAACTCTAAATGTTTCAATTAATTTCATTTATAGATTTATTTCACTTATAGGTTTTTGTATATGTGCATAGGTTTTGTGATATCAATTATGTTGAATTAAAGGAAAATCAATTGAAAAAAACAAGCTATGTATTCAATGATACTTTTACACATTTTTTTAAATAGATACCTCTTTATAAATGCTGAATGGAACACATAAAAATTATGAGAACATAATTTTGTAATCACATTGTGAAATATATAGGAAATAGTTTAGAAATATGACAATCAAATTTACAACTGCAAAAACTTAGAGGCCAGACCTAACTGAATTAAACAAGCCCTTATTTTGTTTGTCTGTGGAAAAAAGTTCAGAATTTAAACCAGTAATAAAATATCTGAGAGGAGAGTGCAATTAAGAAAGGGAAATATAAAAAGGCAATATTTACAAAAACTACTTAAACTCAGCTGTTAAAACAGGGAATGTAACTGAAATTTTTAAGTAATGTTTTCATATTAAGTAGTGTCTTAGACTTAAAGGTGTTTAAATTTTCAAAGTGTGGCTAGTTTATAATAATATATTCTGACTAACATGTGAATTCCATTATGGTTATGTAATTCATTGTTGCCTGTCAGTTTTAATAAATGGTCATATACAAGGAAAGAGTGCAACTCACTCTTACCAGGAAATGATGACTTACACATAATGCCCTCCTTCAATATTCAATAAATACAACAACAATCCAGAGATAATGGCAATATAGACAAATAATTTTGTTCCAAGCAGCTAGAAGAGCAATATCTAGGTGATGTTATGCAGTTGTTTGCTTTGCTTTTTTTTTGTTGTTTGTTTTTTTGCCAAATTTTATGTCTGAGAATGATTTGCCTAAGTGTCAATCTTATATTTGTTTATTACTGCAAACATCAATTTGGTCGCTCATCTATATACAACTTAATTAAAATGCACAATTGGAAAACATTTATTGTAACCACATCAAATTTCACAGAAAGATGCTGTATTGAGCTAGATTTTCATCATGATGTAAATATCATTAGCCATCTGATCAGTCTCAGCTTTATATTAAAACTGAACCACGCTTTGCATCATTTAGAAATGGGTATTTATCTTAGGAGATCAGTGGTTTTCGACCTTAGGGCTCATCAGAATCACTGTAGAGCTTTCTAAATACATGGCTTATGCTTGGCTCTGGACTAGATGTAACAAATAAGATTCCTCCTCACCTCATTTTTATTTCCTTTATTTATAACAATGAGAAAGGTCTCTAGTAAACAGGCATTACCTGGATTCATGGACAATTAGCTCCTACTGCACTCCTCTATAACTTCCCTTTTTAGAAGGTTCTAGTGGGTTCCTGTTAGCTGGGCTCAGTCTTGTGTTGAAATCTACATGCACTTTATTGGATCCAGAGAAATGCTACCACTTATGTAAATATTAATGATTGAACTGATACAGGAGGGAAGAAAGAAAAAAGGAAAATTATTTTAATTTTTTTTCTTTTTCTTTTCTTGTATATTGATATTACATATTCCCATTTTTCTTCCTGCCTCAACAGATCAGAAGACTCTGAGAAGCTAACAAGCTTCACTACCTTTGTATTGACTCAAACTAGATAGCCATGAAATCTCCTTTTATTTCCAACTTTATTCTCTAACTACGTCCTGGTTACTTTTGGTGATGCTGGAGAAAAGAGATTATGGATTAAAATATTTAAAAGTCTAAATATTATCATTGTTAGTTCCCTCCATGAAGGAACAAAATGAGATAAAAATCATTTTATTGTATATTTAAATTAAAAATTCCCAAAGTCTTGGTTGTATTTTTACCAATAAATGATATTTCTTGATATTATTTGTCTCAGGAAAACAACTTCTCAAAATAGAAGACCACTCAGGCATCACACAAATTAAAATTTAGCCTTTCACTTACTTCCCACTTCTGCTCATTCATAGGTGAAAAAATCTGAACAGAGTGTTTAGTTTTTCCCCAGGAAGACTTAGCATGTAAGAGAATGTGGTAGAGAATAGCTAAGCATTCATCAAAGTCAGTTTCTCTTCTCCACAGCACACAACTTGACTATATTTCTCAGTGTCCCTTGACATTAGGTATATGGCCATGAGACTGAATTCCATCCAATGGAATGTGATCAGCAATGATGTGGCCAGCTTCCAGTGCTGGCCCACAGAAAATCCGACAGCACCTTTTTCCCTTCCTTCAGTTGGGTGTCAATGTACAGAAAGTCCCTAGAAGCCATAATTGAAGACACAGTCTAGTTATCCTGGGACCCTAAATGACCTTACATAAACTTGCCTAGAATCACTTGGACTATTTTTCTGAAAGAGAAATAAACTTTAATTGGGTTTGAGCTATTGCAAGTTTTTTGGGCTGTTATAACACTTAGCTTATCTCACCTAATACAGGAACTATGAAACTGAGAAACTGGAAATAAAAACAAAGAAAATAAAACCATTGTATGTTTTTTAATAAGACTACTGATATAGTTTGGATGTTTGTTTCCTCCAAATTTCATGTTGAAAAGTAATCCCCAATGTTAGAAGTGGGACCTATTGGACAGTGTTTGGGTCATGGGGAAGAATCCTTCATGAATAGCTTGGTGCCTTCCCCACAGTAATTATTCACAATAATTAGTGAGTTATCGCTTGTTAGTTCACATGAGAGCTGGTCATTTAAAAGAGCCTGCCATCTCTCTTGCTCCCTCTCTTGCCATGTGATATGCCTGTTCCCTCATTACTTTCTGCCATGAGTAAAAGCTTCCTGAGGCCCCACCAGAAATCAAGCAGATACTGGTGCCATGATTGTATAGCCTGCAGATCTGTAAGCCAAATGATTCTCTTTTCTTCATAAATTACCCAGTCTCAGGCATTCTTTCTAAATATATATGTATACACACACACACACACACACACACACACACACACACACACACACACACACACACACATATATATATATATATATATATATATATATATATATTATTGCACTTTAGGTTCTGGGGTACATGTGTAGAACATGCAGGATTGTTGCATAGGTACCTACATGGCAATGTGATTTGCTACCTCCATCCCCCCTGTCACCTATATCTGGCATTTATCCCCATGTTATCCCTCCCCAACCTCCCTACTCACTGCTATCTCTTCCCTATTCCCCCCACAACAGACCCCAGTGTGTGATGATCCCCTCCCTGTGTCCATGTGTTCTCATTGTTCAGTGCCTGCCTATGAGTGATAACATGCAGTGGTTGATTTTCTGTTCTTGTGTCAGTTTGCTGAGAATGATGGTTTCCAGATTCATCCATGTCCTTACAAAGGACACAAACTCATCGTTTTTTGTGGCTGCATAGTATTCCTTGGTGTATATGTGCTACATTTTCCTTGTTCAGTCTATCATCAGTGGGCATTTGGGCTGATTCCAGGTATTTGCTATTGTAAACAGTGCCACAAAGAACGTAGGTGTGCATGTGTCTTTATAATAGAATGATTTATAATCCTTTGGATACATACCAGGTAATGGGATTGCTGGATCAAAAGGAATTTTTATTTCTAGGTCCTTGAGGAGCCCACACTGTCTTCCACAATGGTTGAACTAATTTACACTCCCACCAACAGTGTAAAAGTGTTCCTATTTCTCCACATCCTCTCCAGCATCTATTGTCTCCTGATTTTTTAATGATTGCCCTTCTAACTGGCGTGAGGTGGTATCTCAATGTGGTTTTGATTTGCATTTTTCTAATAATCAGTGATGATGAGCATGTTTTCATATGTTTGTTGGCCTCATAAATGTCTTCTTTTGAAAAGTGTCTGTTCATATCCTTCGCCCAGTTTTGAATGGGTTTCTTTGTTTTTTTTTTTCTTGTAAATCTGTTTTAGTTATTTGTAGATTATGGATATTAGACTTTTGTCAGATGGGTAGATTGCAAATATTTTTTCCCATTCTGTTGGTTGCCAGTTCACTCTAATTATTGTTTCTTTTGCTGTACAGAAGCTCTGGTGTTTAATTAGATCCCATTTGTCTATTTTGGCTTTTGTTGCCATTGCTTTTGGTGTTTTAGTCATGAAGTCCTTGCCTATGCCTATGTCCTGAATAGTTTTGCCTAGGTTTTCTTCTAGGGTTTTTATGGTGTTAGGTCTTATGTTTAAATCTTTAATCCATCTGGAGTTAATTTTAGTGTAAGGTGTCAGGAAGGGGTCCAGTTTCTACTTTCTGCACATGGCTAGCCAGTTTTCCCAACACCGTTTATTAAACAGGGAATCCTTTCCCCATTGCTTGTTTTTGTCAGGTTTGTCAAAGATCAGATGATTGTAGATGTGTGATGTTGCCTCCGAGGCCTCTGTTCTGTTCCATTTGTCTATATCTCTGTTTTGGTACCGGTACCATGCTGTTTTGATTACTGTAGCCTTGTAGTATAGTTTGAAGTCAGTAGCATGATGCCTCCAGCTTTGTTATTTTTGCTTAGAATTGACTTGGCTATGCGGCTCTTTTTTGGTTCTATATGAAGTTTAAGATGTTTTTTCCCCAGTTCTGTGAAGAGGGTCATAGGAAACTTGATGGGGATAGCATTGAATCTAGAAATTACTTTGGGCAGTGTGGCCATTTTCACAATATTGATTCTTCCCAGCCATGAACATGGAATGTTTTTCCATCTGTTTGTGTCCTCTGTTATTTCCTTGAGCAGTGGTTTGTAGTTCTCCTTGAAGAGGTCCTTTACATCCTTTGTTAGTTGTATTCTGAGGTATTTCATTCTCTTTGTAGCAATTGTGAATGGGAGTTCGCTCTTGATTTGATTCTCTTTTAGTCTGTTATTGGTGTATAATTCTCTTTTAGTCTGTTATTGGTGTATAGGAATGCTTGTGATTTCTGCACATTGATTTTGTATCCTGAGACTTTGCTGAAGTTGCTTATCAGTTTAAGGAGACTTTGGGCTGAGACGATGGGGTCTTCTAAATATACAATCATGTCATCTGCAAATAGAGACAATTTGACTTCCTCCTTTCCTAATTGAATACCGTTTATTTCTTTTTCTTGCCTGATTGCTCTGGCTAGAACTTTCAATACTATATTGAACAGGAGTGGTGAAAGAGGGCATCCTTGTCTAGTGCCAGATTTCAAAGGGAATGCTTCCAGTTTTTGCCCATTCAGTATGATATTGGCTGTGGGTTTGTCATAAATAGCTTTTATTATTTTGAGATACATTCTGTCAATACCTAGTTTATCGAGAGTTTTTAGCATAAAGGGCTGTTGAATTTCGTTGAAGGCCTTCTCTGCATCTATTGAGATCATCATGTGGTTTTTGTCTTTGGCTCTGTTTATGTGGTGAATTACGTCTCTAGACTTTCGTATGTTGAACCAGTCTTGCATCCCCAGGATGAAGTCTACTTGATCGTGATGGATAAGCTTTTTGATATGCTGTTGCAATTGGTTTGCCAGTATTTTATTGAAGATTTTTGCATCTATGTTCATCATGGATACTGGCCTGAAGTTTTCTTTTTTTGTTGAGTCTCTGCCGGGTTTTGGTATCAGGATGATGTTGGTCTCATAAAATGATTTGGGAAGGATTTTCTCTTTTTGGATTGTTTGGAATAGTTTCAGAAGAAATGGTACCAGCTCCTCTTTGTATGTCTGGTAGAATTCGGCTGTAAACCCTTCTGAACCTGGGCTTTTTTTAGTTGGTAGGCTATTAATTGCTGCCCCAACTTCAGCCCTTGTTATTGGTCTATTCAGGGTTTCAACTTCTTCCTGGTTTAGGCTTGTGAGGGTGCAAGTGTCCAGGAATGTATCCATTTCTTCCAGGTTTACTGGTTTATGTGCATAGAGTTGTTTGTGGTCATCTCTGATGGTAATCTGTATTTCTGTGGAGTCAGTGTTGTTATCTCCTTTATCGTTTTTTATTGCATCTATTTTATTCTTCTCCCTTTTCTTTTTTATTAATCTGGCTAGCATCTGTCTATTTTGTTGATCTTTTCAAAAAACCAGGTCATGGATTTATTAATTTTTGAAGGGTTTTTTTGTGTCTCTATCTCCTTCAGTTCTGCTCTGATCTTAGTTATTTCTTGTCTTCTGCTAGCTTTTGAGTTTTTTTGATCTTGCTCCTCTAGCTCTTTCAATTTTGATGATAGAGTGTCAATTTTAGATCTCTCCTTGCTTCTCATGTGGGCATTTGTTGCTGTAAATTTCCCTCTAGACACTGCTTTCAATGTGTCTCAGAGATTCTGGTACATTGTGTCCTCATTCTCACTGGTTTCGAAGAACACCTTTATTTCTACCTTCATTTCATTGTTTTTCCAGTCAATATTCAAGAGTCAGTTGTTCAGTTTCCATGAAGTTGTGCTATTCTGAGTTAGTTTCTTAATCCAGAGTTCTAATTTGATTGCAATGTGGTCTGAGAGACTGTTATGATTTCCATTCTTTTGCATTTGCTGAGGAGTGATTGACTTCCAATTATGTGGTCAATTTTAGAGTAGATGTGATGTGGTGCCGAGAAGAATGTATATTGTGTGGATTTGGGATAGAAAGTTCTGTAAATGTCTATTAGATTTTCTTGGTCCAGATCTGAGTTCAAGTCCTAAATATCCTTGTTAATTTTCTGTCTCGTTAATCTATCTAATATTGACAGTGCAGTGTTAAAGTCTCCCAGTATTATTGTGTGGGAGTCTAAGTCTCTTTGTAGGTCGTTAAAAACTTGCTTTATGTATCTGGGTGCTCCTGTATTGGTGTGTATATATTTAGGATCGTTAGCTCTTCTTGTTACATCGATCCTTTCACCATTATGTAATGACCTTCTTTGTCTCTTTTGATCTTTGTTGGTTTAAAATGTATTTTATCAGAAACTAGGATTGCAGCTCCTGCTTTTTTTTTGCTCTCCATTTGCTTGGTAAATCTTCGTCCATCACTTTATTTTGAGTATGTGTATCCTCGCATGTAAGGTGGGTTTCCTGGAGTTAGCACACCGATGGGTTTTGGCTTTTTATCCAATTTGCCAATCTGTGTCTTTTGATTGGGACATTTCGCCCATTTACATTTAAGGTTAATATTTTATGTGTGTATTTGATCCTGCCATTTTGATGCTAGCTGGTTGTTTTGCCTATTAGTTGATGCAGTTTCTTCATTGTGTTGATGCTCTTTACCATTTGGTATGTTTTTGGAGTGGCTGGTACTGGTTGTTCCTTTCTATGTTTAGTACTTCTTTCAGGAGCTCTTGTAAGGCAGGCCTGGTGGTGATGAAATCTCTCAGCAGTTGCTTGTTCATACAGGATTTTCTTTCTCCTTTGTTTATGAAGCTGAGTTTGGCTGGATATGAAATTCTAGGTTAAAAGTTCTTTTCTTTAAGGATGTTGAATATTGGCCCCCACTCTCTTCTGGCATGTAGGGTTTCTGCCAAGAGATCCATTGTGAATCTGATGGGCTTCCCTTTGTGGGTAACCTGACCTTTCTCTCTGGCTGCCCTTAGCATTTTTTTCCCTTCATTTCAACCCCAGTGAATCTGATGATTACGTGCCTTGGGGTTGCTCTTCTTGAGGAATATCTTTGTGGTGTTCTCTGTATTTCCAGACTGGAGTATTGGCCTGCCTTTCTAGGTTGGGGAAGTTCTCCTGGACAATATCCTGAAGAATATTTTCCAGCTTGGATTCATTCTCTCTGTCACCTTCAGGTACACCTATCAAATGTAGATTAGGTATTTTCACATAATCTCATATTTCTTGGAGGCTTTGTTCATTTCTTTTTACTCTTTTCTCTCTAATCTTGCCTTCTCACTTTATTTCATTGAGTTGATCTTCAATCTCTGATATCCTTTCTTCTGCTTGGTCAATTTGGCTATTGAAACTTGTGTATGCTTCATGAAGTTCTCATGTTGTGCTTTTCAGCTCCATCAATTCATTTATATTCTTCTCTAAGCTGTTTATTGTCGTAAGCATTTTGTCAAACCTTTTTTCAAGGTTCTTAGTTTCTTTGCATTGGGTTAGAACATGTTCTTTTAGCTCAGAGAAGTTTGTTATTACCCACTTTCTGAAGCCCATTTCTGTCAATTCATCAGACTCATTCTCCACCCAGCCTTGTGCCCTTGCTGGTGAGGAGTTATGATCCCTTTGAAGAGGAGAGGCATTCTGGTTTTGGATGTTTTCATCATTTTTGCACTGGTTTCTTCCCATCTTTGTGGATTTATCTACCTGTGGTCTTTGTAGTTGGTGACTTTTTGGATGGGGTCTCTGAGTGGATGTCCTTTTTGTTGATTATGAAGTTATTTCTTTCTGTCTCTTAATTTTCCTTCTAACAGTCATGCCCCTTTGCTGTAGGACTGTTGGAGGTCCACTCCAGATCCTGCTTGCCTGGGGATTACCTGCAGCAGCTACAGAACAGTAAGGGTTGCTGCCAGTTTCTTCTTCTGTTATCTTTGTCCCAGAAGGATACCCTACAGATGTTGGCTTGAGCTCTTGTTTATGAGGTGTCTCTTTGGATATATGGGGGTTGGGGAGCTGCTTGAGGAGACAGTCTGTTCCTTATAGGACCTCAAGTGCTCAGCTGTGAGCTCCATTGTTCTGTTCAGAGCTGCTGATCGGGTATGTTTAAGTCTGCTGCAGCAGAACTAATAACCGCCTTTTTTTCCCAGGTGCTCTGTCCTGGAAAGGTGAGGCTTTATTTATAAGTTCCTGAAATGCTGCTGCCTTTTTTTCAGAGATGCCCTGCCCAGTGTGGAGGTAGCCTAGTCACAATCTGCCAGCAGAGGCATTGCTGAGCTGCTCTGGGCTCTGCCCAGCTGCTATGTGAACTTCCGTGTGGTTTTGTTTATAGAGGTATAGTTAGAACTGCCTCAGTAATGGTGGACTGCCTCAGTAATGGCAGATGCCCTTCCTCCAAAAAAGCTGAACCATCCTGGGTCCGGCTGTGCTTGCTGTGAAACTCTCAATCCAGAGCATTTCAGATTGCTCGTCTTTGTGGGGGTGGGACCTGCTGAGCCAGATCACCTGGCTCCCTGTTTCAGCCTCCTTTTTTTTCAGTTGAATGGGAGACTCTGTCTCCCAGGTGTTTCAGGCACTAGTTGAAATGGTTGCCCAGATTCATTGAGTTTTTGTGTGGAGACCTGCTGCACCAGCTGAAACAGCCATGATGGAGACTCGTGGTGCTTTTCTGCCAGGGAATCTCCTGGTCTGTGGGCAGTAAAAACTCATCTGGAAATGCGGTGATCACTCACCCTCTGTGTTCTCTCTGGGAACTGCACTCCAAAGCTGTTCCTATTCGGCCATCTTAGATCCCTCTCTCTGAATTCTATTCTATTCCATTAATCTATTTGTCTTTCCATGAACCAATACCACACTGTCTTATTTACTGTAACTTTATAATAACTTTGGATACCTGATTAAGGCCTCCTACTTTGTTCTTCTTCAAGATTATCCTGGCTATTCTTGGTCCTACACATTTCCATGTAAATTTTAGAATCACTTTGTTAACTTCTTAAAAAAAGTTTTTGAAATTTTGTTTGGGACTGAATTGATTCTGTAGATCAATTTGGAAGAATCACCATATTTATGATGCTGAGTTTTCAAATCCTAAACATGGGGTGTTTCTTTCTTTGTTTAGTCTCTCAATAATGTTTTATAGTTTACTTTATAATGTTCTTCTTATACATCTTTTGTGTGATTTACTTCTAGGAATATAATTTTTAATGTTATTGTTTAAGGTATATGTTTAAATTTTCATTTTCTAATGGTTATATATAAGTATAGTCATATATAAATATGTCAAATCCAGCAAATTTGCTAAATTCACTAATAACTTATTTGTATGTTTGTTTAAAATTTCCATACACATAATCATATTGTCTGTGAGTAAGGAATATTTTACTTCTTCCTTTTCAAGCCTTATAACACATCATAACAAAGCTATGAATACGAATGAGATTAGTTCAATATCAAAAAATCAATTGATGTAATTAACTTACCTTGTCAACAAATTAAAGAAGAAAAAGTACCTGATCATCCCAATAGATGCAGAAAGAGAATTTGACGGAATTCAACAGCCATTCATGATTTAAAAAAAAAAAAACTCTCAGAAAACTAGGACTAGAAGGGAACTTCCTCAACCTGACAAAGTGTCTTTACAAAAAATCTACCAGTAACATCACACTTGATGATAAAAGATTGGGAACATGGCAAGGAAGTCCACTCACTGCTCATATTTAACATACTGGACATCTTGGCCAATGCAAAAAGGCAAGAACAAGAAATAAAAAACCTTATAGCTCGGTAAGGAAAAAATAAAACTGTGTTTATTTGCAGGTAACATAATTGACTATGTAGAAAATCTCAAGGAATCTTCAAAAAAGCTACTAGAACTAATGAGTGAGTTTAGGAAGGTAATAGGTTATAAACTCAATATGCAAACATAATTATATTTCTGTACACTAGCAATGAATAATTAGAAACTGACCTCAAAATCGCACCAAAAATGAGATTTTCAAATATAAACCTTGCAAACTCTGTATAGGATCTGTATGCTTACAACTGCAAAACTCTGATGAAAGAAATAAAAAATGAACACAAAGTAGATCATAGACCTAAATAGGTATAAAACCTGAAACTATAAAACTTCTGGAAGAAAACAGAAAAAAATTGTTGTGATCTTTTGTTAGGCAAAGATTTCTTAGCTATGACAATCCATAAAAGAAAAAGGTTATTAAATTGTCAGAAACTGGAAACAACCCAAATATTCTTCAATTGGGTAATGTATAAACAAACTGGTACATCTGTATGGTGAAATGCATACAACCACATGGATGTATTTCAAATGTAGTATACTAAGTGAAAGAAGCTAGCCCCAAAAGTCTACATGTTATATGATTCCATTATATGACATTCTGGAAAAGATGATAGTCTAGTGACAGAGAACGGATCAGTGGTAAGGTTGGGGGAATGGTTTGACTAGAAAGCAGAAAATGAGGGAATTTGAAAGGAAGGGTAATCAACCGTTCTGCATTGTGGTGGTTTGTCAAAACTAGGACACAAAAAAGGGTAAATTTCACTGCTATATGTAAATTATAGTTCAACTTTTAAAAAGCTGCAACAAAAGGATAAATTAAAGTAGAATTGCTGAGTAAAATGGTATGCATATTTTTATTCAAATGTCAAACTGCTTTCCAGGAAGATGGTCCAATTTAGATCCTCTTTCCCCGTCTTTGCAGGGACTGACTAGGCAGCAATGGGGTTTTCAATCATTTTAATTTTTGCCAAACTGATAAGTGAAAAATGTATCTTGATATTATTTTGTTTTCATTTAAAAAATTTTAAGTGAAGCCAAACATATTTCACATATTAAGTAGTCACGAGTAGTCTTTATTTTTCTGAATTGTTTATACATTTCCTTTTTAATTTCTAAGCACCTTTTGTTTGTTAGGAATAGTAACTTCATTTCTCTTTGTCATTTTAACTTTAGCTTTATTATTTTGGGCTCAACTCTAAATTTTTTACTGATTAGTTATTCTCTTATAACTTTTATGATTGTTGCTTCCACCTCAACATTGTAGAGAATATGCTTTTAAGGTATTTAAGTATTTTCTGTAATCTAAATACTTGATCAAATTTTATAAATGTTTCCTGGATGCTGGATAACAAGGTAAGTTCTGTTTTTAAAGTAAAAAGCTTGATGTTTATCATTTAAACCAACCTTTATATTATTCAGATAGATTTCAATGCTTCTGATTTAGATTGGAAGAAGTATATCAGAATAATCAAGAATTTATGCTCAGTTCACCTCTCTTCCATATGTTTTATTCTGATCCAATGGGCCTCATTTAATTCTGGCTCCTGCTTCTCTTGTTGAGAACAATACTATTATAGTCCTGGTTACTCAGCTCAGAGCTGAATCTCTCCCCAGAAATTGTCATCAGAAGTGTTAAGCCTCGTCCCTGAGGGGAATCTACATCCAATGACTGGTTGATAGATACAGGAATACAAAGGTCTGCCCTCCTTGCCTCAGTGGGGACATTTTTTGAAGCACCACATTGACTCCAGAGCTCTCTGTAGGATCTACTGACACCTTTGTTGAAGTTCCCCTTGTGCCAATCCTGTTTCCACCATTCCCTTACAGGTGTTATTCCTGAGAGTACTCTTAAATGCAACACAGTATCAGTCTCAGAGTCTGTTTCCAGGGAACCTGACCTATGTTAGTTAATTTTTGTTTATTTGATCTGTCAGAGTTAGAGGGAGAATCAGAAAAGATTCTTTCCTTCCTCCTATTCTACCTCCTGCTGTCCTGCTCATATGAAAACTGGTAAATTTATTCTTGCAATAAATAATAATAATTATTATTATAACTGGTATATCTTGTCTTGCATCTGTCATTTTATTTTGTGTTTCCTGACTTTTATCTTTTTTTTCTTTTGCCTTTTGTAGATAGTTCTCTGTGTGTGTACTATGTGCTTTGCATTCTTCTTCAGTGATCAAAAGGGAATATATTCTGTTTTAAATTCTGCTATAATTACCTTTAAGTTTCCATAAATCGTATTTAACCCTTATTTCTATAGTCTTCAGAGACAGAAGAAAATATGTATTTCAAAGTCTCTTTTATTAAGCAAGAGATTTGGCATCATTTTATTCCTCTGTCTCCTTATTTCTGTTTTTATGTTACTGAGTTTTAGATCCAAATAATTGGTACATTTTTACATTATATTTTATTATAATTTGTGTGAAGGGTGGTTGCATAATTTTATTTGCATTATAGATTTTTAAATTTTTAAATAAATTTAAAAGATTAACATTTTTTTCTCTTTTCATTATGGTAATATATATAATGTATATAACATAATATATATAGCATAATTTACATTTAATTTTGGTTTTATAACCAAACTTTTTTTTTTTTTTTGAGGCAAGTCTCACTCTGTTGCCCAGGCTGGAGTGCAATGGTGTGATCTTGGCTCACTGCAACCTCTGCCTTCTGGGTTCAAGCAATTCTTGTGCCTCAGCCACTGGAGTAGCTGGGATTACAGATAGGTGCCACCATGCCTGTCTAATTCTTTGGTATTTTTATTAGAGATGAGGTTTCACCATGCTGGCCAGGCTGGTCTCAAACTCCTGACCTCAAGTGATCGACCTGCCTCAGCCTCCCAAAGTGCTGGATATAACCAAACATTTTGAATTCCATTTCAGTTTGTTACAATATAACTCGTGGCCTCAAGTGATCCACCCGCCTTGGCCTCTCAAAGGGCTGGATATAACCAACATTTTGAATTCCATTTCAGTTTGTTACAGTCTAAACTACCAATCCATACAACATCACCTCTTTCTCTCTCTTCCTCCCCTTAATATAAGATGAATTTACTTGTCTGTCTGACAAAGGAAAGCAACATCATTTAGGTGTGAGCTCAAGTTCTCTCAGCAAAAATGTAAGGAGTTAAATATAAGATGAAAAAAAGTATTTCAAATAATGTCATATTCTCATTGAGTGTCTGCTTGGCAGATTACAAATATTATATGACTTTCTTTGAGAGTGATCTTTGGGTTGTGTAAAATCCCAAGGGGCCTAGAGTCAATCAGTAAACATGCTTAATTTCAGCAAAACAGTCCACAGAGGTTTTGATTGCAATTACGTTGCACTTATAGACGAATTTACAGAGAACTATCATTCTGACAATATTGAGTTTTGCAATTCATGAACATTATTTAGGTCTTCTTTAATTTTTACCAATAATGTTTTCAGTGTATATGTATTCCATATATTTAAATGTATCTCTAAATATGTTATAGTTTTGTTGCTATTATAAATGATATATTTTAAATTTAATTTTTGGATTGTTTGTTGTACAAATACAATTGACTTGTGCATATTTACCTTGTGTCCTGTGACCTTGCTAAATTCATTTACTAGTTCTAGTGTATTTCGGTAGATTCCTTTGGTATTTTTTACATATATGGTCTTATTTATAAATATAGTGTTATTTCTTTTTTTTTCAATCTCTTTGCTTTTATTGCACTTTCGTGACTTATAGCAAGGATAAGGGCTCAATATTGAATAGAAGTGATGAAAGTAAACAACCTTGCTTTATTTCCAAGCTTAGGGGGAAGGCATTCAGTCATTCACTAGTAAGTATTATCTTAGCTTTACTTTTTTTTTTCCTGGTGCCCTTTATAATTTTGAGAAAGTTTTCTTCTAATTCTAGGTTGCCACGAGTTTTTATCTTCAGTAACTGTTGAATTTTGTCAAATGCTTTTTAGGCATATGATTTTCTCCTTTATTTTTTTATTTTATTATCATTTTTTTTTTTGAGATAGCATCTTACTCTGTCACCCAGGCTGGAGTGCAGTAGTGCAATCTTGGCTCACTGCAGCCTTCACTTTGTGAGCTCAAGCTCAGGATTCTTGTGACTCAGCCTCTGGAGTAGCTTGGACTACAGGCACGTGCCACCACACCCAGCTAATTTTTTGTAGACACAGGGTTTTGCCATGTTGGCCAGGCTGGTCTCAAACTCCTGAGCTCAAGTGATCCACCTGCCTCAGTTTCCCCAAGTTCTGGGATTTATAGGCATGAGCTACAGTGCCCGGCCTGGTTTTCCCCTTTATTCTATCAATGTGATGAATTATGTTGATTTTTAAAGAATATTAAACCAATTTTGCCTTATTGAGATAAACCTTGCTTCATTACAATGCATTATCTTTTTATAAAATAATGGATTTCATAAACTTTAAAAAGAGTTTTGCATTTCTGTTCTACTTCCCTATTTTTTGAGTTCTGCTTCCCACCCCCCCCCCAATTTCTTGTTCTACTGCAGTATACCTTCTAATGCTTCTTTTTTAAGGGATTTTTTTTAAAAAAAAACCCATAATACTGTATATTATCAGATATAAATGTAAGTAATAATTCAATGATATAAAATATCCAGTCAGTGTTCATACGTGACTATATATGTGTATCTGCCTATCTATCCATCCATCCATATATCCTCTCTATATAAATGGGAATATACTATACACACTTATTTTTACTTTATTTATTTTTTTAATCTAACAGTATATCCTAGAAATCACTCTATAGAGATATAGATATATTTCCCATATTCTCTCTCTCTCTCTCTCTGAGACCCGGTCTCACTCTGTTGCCCAGGCTGGAGTGCAGTGGTGCAAAAATAGCTTACTGCAGCATCAAACTCTTGGGCTCAAGCTCTCCTTACATCTCAGCCTCCCAACTAGCTAGGATGACAGGCATGCACCACCGTACCTGGCTAATGAAAAACATTTTTTTTGGTAGAGACAAGGTCTCCCTGTGTTATCTAGGCTGGTTGGTCTCAAACTCCTAGCCTCAAATAACCCTCCTGCCTTAGCCTTCCAAAACGCTGAGATTACAGAGCCTTAAGTCCAGCTCCATTCTTTTAAATAGCTGCATGGTACTCCATTGTATAGATGTGCCAAATTTATTCACCTAGTCTGCTACTGATGGAAATTTAAGTTGTTTCCAGTCTTTTGCTATTAGAAGTGATGCTGCAATGAATATCATTTTGTGGGTTTGCCAGTATGTATTTTAAATGGAATTGCTGGCTCAAAGGTAAGTACATAAGTAATTCCGCTACATGCTTCCAAATTATCCTCCAGACAGGTTGTGCCGTTTTTTATTCTCACCATCAATGTATGAGACAGACTTGCCAACAGTGTGTGTCATCCTTTGTAGTTTTTGTCAGTCTGATAAATGAGAACTAGTATTTCAGTCTTGTTTTCATTTGTGTTTTTATATTGTGAGGTTCAGCATCTTTTTATGTGGTTTCAAACTATTTGAATTTCTTTTTCTGAAATTTTCTGTTCATTTTCCTGGCCCATTTTCCTAAAAGGGCATTGGCATTTTTCTTCTTTATGTCTACAAGCTCTTTCTGCATAGAATGTCAACCCTGTGCCTTGATGTAAGTAGCAAAAATATTTTCCCAGTTTGTCATTTGTCATTTTACTTTGCTAATGGTATTTTTGACACATAAGGCTTTTAATTTTTATTTTTAGGTAACTAATATCTTTCCCTTATCCTTTCTGAATTTTTAAGTCACAACCTTACTCCTGGGTTATAGAGATATTCATGTTTTTTTTTTCTAGTATTCATATGTTTCATATTTTTTAGATTGAAATCATCCATGAATTTAGAATTTATTTTGATGCATAATGTGAAGAATAGATTCAATTAAAAACTTTTCCATATGATTGCCTAGTTGTCCTAAAATCAAATACTTGTCTGCTCCTAAAGCAGCTAAGATGCTGCCTTTATCATATACTAAGTTTTAATATGCAGCTGTTTCTATATTTGCGTCTTTATGTGTTTTTAAAGAAGAGTATATGGATGGTACATTTTGGGCCCCTGTAGCGTAACTCTATGTTGCCTTTATATGTCTTAGCTTGTTATAAAATTCTCAGCTCATTGCCTTCCCCTCATCTTAGGCTCTACAGATATTTAGATTTTGGCATAAGCATTGCAGAGAAGTCCCTGTCTTAAAACTACAACATCGAAAAGTAACTTCCTACCTCTTTTCAGGTATTATATCTTTTGGTAGGTGAAACTTGGATGGTTTTGTCTGTTTTCGGTTTGCTCCATCTACCTCACAGTGAAAGCAGATTCTGATAGGAAGCATCTGTTGAATTTGAGGAATGCTGAAAAGTAATCTGGTCAAAAGTGTCTTCCTCAGTTTTGAATCCATTTTAGATATATTCTCAAATTGAGCAAATAAGTGAATGTGTTAATGTTGTTAGGAGCCAGGAGTCTCACTGTGGGAAAAGAAATATATAAATATGGAACAAGATAAAGCAAGGAATAACCCTGTAGGGATGAATTGGAATTGGAATTATTAGTATAAACTCACGATTTCTAAAATAGGTATGTGCATGTTTATGTGCATTAGTAAACATATAGGTATGTGTATATATATATGTGTGTGTTGTATGCATATGTATGTGTACACACACACACACACACACATATATATATGTAAATACATATATTTCCTAGCTCTTTCCCTTACAAGGCTCAAATAGCAAAGAAGCCCCACTAGCAATGACCACACCTACAGCCTAAATCTTGGTCTCTAATACTATTTTCCATTAAAAGGACCAGGGAGAAATGGCTGATTCCAGGGCTGGGGCAGGGTAAGTGCAAGATGATCCTGAAGCACCTAAGGACCTTGTTATGCCAGCAAATAAGGTAGTGCTCAAACAAATGATGAGTCACATCACAAGGACACAGGAGCCAGCCTTGCATAGTTCCCGTTGGCCAACTCTGGAACAATTCGAGAACCAAAATAATTAAGTATAGTAATGAAGTTTTCTAAGTAGGAATCATTATTCCCTGCTGATAATAGATGGATTAATAAACATAGGCAAAGGAAGGTCTTTTGCTTGCAATAGAATGCTGAGTTGTAAATGTGGAGGGAGTGTAGGAGTTGGAAAATCATCATTTTTCAGTAATTATGGTAAAGATGAGATCAGGCAAGAATCATTAATTGGTGCTAAGTCTAGTGGGGAGTTTCGGTGAGGAACTGTATATTTGTATGGTCTTAAAGTATCTCCGCACAGACTGCTTATTAATTATTAGGAGAAAATTAAACCCCAGTAATTATTCAGTGGAGAAATGTGGGCAACATCTTGCCCAGGTGACCAAAATTAACAGCACCAATTGAGAGGAAGACAGACACTGTGTGCCTTCAAATGCAGTATCCTGAGAAGGACATGACATCACCTGTGCAGTATTCTAGCTGAGTATTTTCAGAGGCTTCTCACTCTAATAGTCATTAGAATATTTTCAGTCTTGTCTCAAGGAAACATCAGACAAACACAAAATGAGGAGAATTTTATTTAAAAGGGGTATCACTACTGGAGGAAACCAAACCAAACCATTAGTGCTTAATGGCACTTGCTGTAGAGCAAGCTTGTGCAACCTACGGCTCATGGGCTGCATGTGGCCCAGGGAGGCTTCGAATGCGGTCCACCTCGAATTTGTAAACTTTCTAAAACATTATGAGAATTTTTTGTGATTTTTTTTCTTTAGCTCATCAGTTTTCTCTAGTGTTAGTGTATTTTATGTGTGGCCCAAGACAATTTTTCTTCTTCCAGTGTGGCCCAGGGAAGCCAAAAGATTGGATACCCTGCTGTAGAGTGAGGGAGGTGTATTATCACATGAATGGTTGTATAATTAGACTCATATTAGGCATCATTAAACTTCTGTTTGTAGTTGGATATACTTCTTTTAGAAGCTGGAGAAGACATTTTATTTTGGAAATGGCTCATGGATTGTTAGAAGAATTTTTTTTAAAATAAAGCGCTTAACACATGCCAAATACAAGAAGTAGAAAGAACATTTACATGATCTTTGGGAAGGTAGTATTAAGTAAAGGTGAAACCAAAAAGTAATCTTTTCTGTCTTCTTTTATTTTTAGATTTATTTATTTTTTTTTTCTGAGATGGAGTTTGGCTCTTGTCACCCAGGCTGGAATGTGGTGGTGCAATTTTGGCTCAACGCAACCTCTACCTCCCGAGTTCAAGCAATTCTCGCGCCTCACCCCCCAAGTAGCTGGGACTACAGGCACCCACCGCCATGTCTGGCTAATTTTGTATTTTTAGTAGAGATGGGGTTTCACCATGTTGGCTGGGCTGGTCTCCAACTCCTGACCTCAAGTGATCTGCCCACCTCAGCCTCCCATAGTGCTGGGATTACAGGCTTGAGCCACTGTGCCCAGCCTGATTTTTTAATTTCAATGAAGACAGAACAAAGACAGAAACATGCAAGGAGGTTTGACTATAACATGTTTTGTGAATTTCTTCCTAATCACTGCTTTCTGTTTGCTATGCTTTTATGCTCCGAAAACACCTGAAAATGGTAGTCGCTTACACAATCAGATGCTTGACAACAATCCCAGGAAAATTATCCTTATCTTTCTTTTATAATGAATTCCAGGAACGATCAGGTCAATGGAGCATCTTAGGTGCTGCTGAGAACTACCAATTTTGTGACAATCATTGAAATTGTGCTGCATTACAGTGTCTTTGAGGACATACAAACAAACCAGTATGTAAATAACATTATTTCTCATTTCAGCTTTGGTTTTCTTTTTTTGTGTTAATCAAATCCAGTGTTATTGAAGACAATATGGCATAGCAAATTATATGTGACTTTTTTCCTCAGGTGGTTATTATTTTACAATTATTTGCCAAAATAGAGGTCAAAATTTAGTTTCCATATGTGAGACATTGTCCTGTGTTATTTACAAATACATGAAAGCCTACTTAGCAAACATGAAGAAATAGAATATATTCAGCAATCAAAAATTGGAACATGACTGCCTGTTACTAAATAAGATGAGCTAGGGCTGTGAAATACGCTTTTTTTTTTTTTTTTTTTTTTTTTTTTTGAGACAGAGTCTTACTCTGTTGCCAGGCTGGAGTGCAGTGGTGCAATCTCCGCTCACTGCAACCTCTGCCTCCTGGGTTCAAGCAATTCTCCTACCTCAGCCTCCTGAGTAGCTGGGACTATAGGTAGGTGTCACCACGCCCAGCTAATTTTTGTACTTTTAATAGAGACAGAGTTTCACCATGTTGCTCAGGCTGGTCTCAAACTCCTGAAGAACCAAGCAATCTGCCTGCTTCCGCCTCCCAAAGAGCTGGGATTACAGGCGTGAGACACTGTGCCTGGCCTGGGAAGCTCTTTTAACAGAGGTGATGTAAAGTAGAAAAAGCAGGGGGCTGAAGAGGCTGCCGCCAGCTGCCTAAGTGACTTTAGACAAGTCTGCTTACCTCTCCTAGTCTCAGTTTTCTCACCTGCAAGTTGAAGGGTTTATACTAGATGCTTTGTGAGATCTCTCAAGGATCTTAAATACAACGGCTGTGCAGTCCACAGGGTCACACCCAATGCAGAGCACAGCTCGCCTGGCAGAGACTGGAGAATGGGGACAAAACAATAGGATGAAAGTCTTTGGAGAGAATTGAATGATTGCCTCTACTGTTCTTGCAAGTGAGGGTGTAATCCTACCTCTTCCAGAAAGTCAGTTTCCAGTGAAGACAGCAAGAAAGAGGAGGGTGGAACGTCAGGATAGTGCAAGACACCAGACAGGACTCAGGGCAGGAAAGATGTAAAAAGCAAAGTGGAAGCCAAGGCTTTATATATGGAACCAACTGAAAATGAGCAGTAGAAAAAGGAGTGAAGAGCTGTAATCGGGCTAACAACAAAGGCACTTCAAATAAGATTGGCGGACTTTGCTAGAGACGCCTCAGGGCAACCAGTGTAACTGCAGCATGCAGACATGAAAGTCCTTTTAAACATCTGTTGACAGCCTATGATGTGTGTGGGAGTTGCTGGAAATCAAAAAACTGAATCACACAAAGCTCTGCCTCTTAGGAGTTAAAAATTTGAAGGAACAGACAGGTATGTATACCACTAACTGGGCTATCCTTTATTTGCAGATGGCATCAAAACAGCAGTTCAAATCAAGTGCTGTGGGAGCACAGAGGATTAAATATGGTTCAATTAAATCTCATAGGAAGGATAAAGAAAGACTTGATAATGGAAGTGATATTTAAACTGGGCCTTGAGAAATAAGTGGGATCATCAGGTGAAGGACTAGGGGTGGATAGAAAGGACAGCACGTGAAGAACAGTGAGGGAATGAGATGGTACAATCTGTCTGCCACCCAGTGAGAGGCCGAGTGTAACTGGAGTGGTGGGAGCACTAGGGAAGCTGTAGAGGTAAAGCCAAAAGATACACTGCCCCTGGATGGGGAAGGGCTCTGACTCTCATGCTAAAAAATGTGGGCCACCATCCAGTAAGAGACTGGATGGTGTCATTAGTACCAGCTCCTTGGGTGGGTCTCTAGCCAGCCAGGCCCAGCCCCTGTTAGAGGCTAAGGGTGGAGGAGAGAATGAGCTGACAGAGGGAGGGAGGAAAAAAGAAGAGTTAAATCAGTCTTGCAGTTGGAAGCTAGAATAAATAGTTAAGAATTTTAGTGAGATTCCTAAAGAAGGAGGAGATGGTTTGAAGGGAGAGAGATAATAAGATTATTTGGGTAAAGTTGGAAACGCCCATGAGAAGCTTACCATTAGGCTATTGATAATGGCTTTCTGGAACTTGAGCAAGAGCCAGGGCTAGGTTTAACTACTTGGGAGAGAGCAGTGGCAATGGAGGAGGTACCGAGGTTCACTCAGACCTGATCCCCTCATTGCTTTCCATAAAGCATGTGGTGATGTCAGCCACATTATGCCTGGTCCTGTGGAGGTGAAACTATCATAATTCCTGCCTTTGGGTGGGCAGTGAAATAGACAACTAACTTTAGTGCCAAATACTGTGGTGAGTGCTAAATGTAGGCCCACAATCCCTCATTTGGAAGCCTTGAGGCAGATGTGTTATGAAATTCAGAATTTAAGGCAACACGCTACATATGCTATATATTACATTACTCCCCAGTGAGATCTGGGCCAGCATGCAGTAATCAAACCCAATTTTGATTTCTAAAGTAAAGCCCATATTTCTAAAGTGAAGCATAAATATCTCTATTTGACTACAAAGAGTCTCATGTCTGTCAGTTCAGATTAGGTCAGGTCACCAAAAAAGTTTGCATCAAAATTATAAAAAACTTTTAGTTTTCAGGGCATTTTATGTTTCTGAACTATGAACAAAGTAGTGTGGGTCTGTAGAAAATCTTATGAGAGCAAGTACTTCCAACTTGGGGAGTCAAAAAAGGCTTTGCAAAGAAGATGGCACTTGAGCAGGGTCTTGAAGAAAGCGTAGGCTATCCACTAGCAGAAAATAGGAATCAGAGGTGGGACAAAGGAGAGGACATTTCTTATTTTTTCTTCAACTTTTATTTTAAGTTCCAGGGTACATGTGCAGAATGTGCACCCTTGTTACATACGTAAATTTGTGCCATGGTGGTTTGCTGCACAGATCAACCCATCACCTAGGTATTAAGCCTGGCATCCATTAGTTATTGTTCCTGATGCTCTCCTTCCTCCCACTCCACTGAGAGGCCCCAGTGTGTGCTGTTCCCCCCATGTGACCATGTGTTCTCATCATTCAGATCCCATTTACAAATGAGAACACATAATGTTTGGATTTCTGTTCCTGTGTTAGTTTACTCAGGATAATGGCTTCCAGCTCCACCCATGTCCCCAAAGGACATGATCATGTTTTTTATGGCTGCATAGTATTCCGTGGGATATACATACCACATTTTCTTTATCCAGTCTATTATTGAAGGGTATTTGGGTTGATTCCATGTCTTTGCTATTGTGAATACTGCTGCAATGAACATACATGTGCATGTGTCTTTATAATAGAATGATTTATATTTCTTTGGGTGTATACCCAGTAATGAGATTGCTGGGTCAAGTGGTATTTCTGCCTATAGATCCTTGAGGAGTCACCACGCTGTTTTCCACAATGGTTGGACTAATTTGTACTCCCCCCAACAGTGTAAAAGCATTTTCTTTTCTCTACGACCTCACCAGCATCTGTTGTTTCTTGGCTTTTTAATAATTGCCATTCTGATTGGAGTGAGATGGTATCTCACTGTGGTTTTGATTTGCATTTCTCTGATGATCAGTGATGTTGAGCTTTTTTTCATGTGTTGGTAGGCCACATGAGTGTCTTCTTTTGAGATGTGTCTGTGGGTTTTCTTTTCTTGTAAATTTGTTTAAGTTCCTTATAGACTCTGGATAGTAGACCTTTGTCAGATGGATAGATTGCACACATTTTCTCCCATTCTGTAGGTGTCTGTTCACTCTGATGATAGTTTTCTTTTGCTGTGCATAAGGTTTTTAGTTTATTTAGATGCCATTTGTCAGTTTTTGATTTTGTTGCAATTACTTTTGCTGTTTTCATCATGAAATCTTTGCTCATTCCTATGTCTAGAAGAGTATTGCCTCGGTTGTCTTTTAGGGTTTTTATAGTTTTGGGGTTTTAATTTAAGTCTTTAATCCATCTTGAGTTAATTTTTGTATATGGTGCAATGAAGGAGTCCAGTTTCAATTTTCTGTATATGGGTACCCAGTTCTCTCAGCACTATACATTGAATAGGGGGTCCTTCCCCCATTGCTTGTTTTTGTCCGGTTTGTCAAAGATCAGACGGTTGAAGGCATGTGGTTTTGTTTCTGAGTTCTGTATTCTGTTCCATTGGTCTATGTGTCTATTTTTGTACCAGAACTGTGTTGTTTTGGTTACCATCACCTTGTAGTATAATTTGAAGTTGGGTAGCATGATGCATCCAGCTTTGTTCTTTTTGCTTAGGATTGTCTTAGCGATTTGGACTCTTTTTCGATTCCATATGAATTTTAAAATAGTGTTTTCCTAATTCTGTGAAGAATGTCAATGGCAGTTTAATGGGAATAGCATTGAATCTATAAATTTCTTTTTAATGATATTGATTCTTCCTATCCATGAGCACGGAATGTTTTCCATTTGTTTGTGTCACAGAGGACATTTCAATGGAGGGAAGAATTGGAGTGAAGACCCAGGGGCAGGAAAGTCCCTGGTTTGTGTGGGTAATTTGGGGTAATCCTGGATTACTGGACATAGGGCTCATGGGAAGGAATGGCGGGTTCAGGTGGGTTGTGACCTGAGCATTAAGAACTTTGAACAATCTTTGGCAAGATTGAAACTTGAAATTTTATCCTGCCGTTAGTGGAGAATGGCATGGTCACGTCTCTGCTTTTGGAAAGGGGAAACTGGTCTGGTTAAATTCTTGCTCTTGCCAGTGCAGAGGGTTGCTTAGAATGGAGGGAGACTGAAGTAGGGAGGCAGTAGATGTCGTGGAAAAGAAAGATGATATGTGCTGGTGCAAGCTCAGTCTTGGAGAGGATGGAAATTTGAGAGGCATGCATGGGCAGTTTTGAGACCCAAGTTAGAATCAATGGGACTTAATGAGTAATCGAATAGAGGTGGTGAAGGAAAAGGAAACTCAAAGACTGATTCCTGGCTGAAGCTCAAGGACAGAAAGCAGGACAGTACAGTGAGTGATGAAGACTGAGAGCTCAGGAATCCATTCTGGGCTTATATCTCAGCTGCCACTTCCTGCAGGAAATAGCTTAACCTTCTCATCTACAAAGTAAAATAATAATAGCATCTTCCTAAAAGAATAAAAATACCGCTTAAATGAGTTAATCTATGTGAATATTAATCACAGGGGCTGACACATAGGAAACACTATAGCACACATGTTTGTGAATCTTGATGATTTTGATGATGAGACCCTAAGAAGATGGGTGTTTTTGTTTGTTTGTTTGTTTTATTTTTTTTGACAGAGTCTCGCAGTGTTGCCCGGGCTGGAGTGCAGTGAATGGTACGATCTTGGCTCACTGCAACCTCCACCTCCCAGGCTCAAGCGATTCTCCTGCCTCAGCCTCCCAAGTAGCTGGGATTACAGGCATGCACCACCTCACCTGGCTAATTTTTGCATTTTTAGTAAAGACAGGGTTTCACTATGTTGGCCAACCTGTTCTCGAACTCCTGAACCTCAAGTGATCCGCCTGCCTCAGACTTCCAAAGTGCTGGGATTACAGGCTTGAGCCACCGTGCCTGGCTCCCAAGATGTTTTTAATTCTGAAATTGTTTATAAATTAACTTGTAGTTATAATATCTAGAAAGTTGTAGTCCTCAAAGAGGACCTGTAGTCCTTTCTGTCCTTAAGGTTCCTGCAATTACATGGAAGTTTCTTATTTTTACCTCTTTGAGTATTTAATATCTCTAGTATTTTCTCAAAAATTTATGCAGCATAGACACAAGTCTGTCAATGTACTCCAAGTTATGATAATAGATTATCTGTTTCCTGGCTGTAAGGAAACATATGTACTCTATTCTTCGATCTATAATGTGTACTTTAAAAAAGCAACCAATTGCCAAAACATTGTTATTATTGAAAAAAATTTAAATATTACTGGAGGGGGCAGGGACTGTGGGTTGAAGTTAAGGGAAAGAAAAAGAATTCCTTATGGACAGAATTTTGTGAAGGTGAAATTCAGAAAACTAGTCACAGATATTAAAAATGGTATTGATCAATATGACAAATGCTGAAAGATGATTTGGAATTTCAATCTGGTTGGAGAGCTGCTTGTCAATTAAGCTGTCACAAGGATCCCTGTGTGGCTTGGCCTCTTTAAAATTCTTCAGAAGAATTACTTAGTCTCCTGGATGAAAAATATATTATTGGACTCCTACCTATCAAGCAGTGTCCAGCTCTCCAGAACTTAGGTCAGATAGCTTGATGTTCAGTGCTCTCTGAAGCAGATGTGATGGAGGCCTCATGAGCATCCTTCAGAAAACATTTGCTGCAGGAAAACGGGAAAGTTGATTCAGAGGTTGATCACGGTGTGCCTGAAGTGGAACTTAAGCAAATAGTTGAAAAACTTTAAAAAATCACTGACCACACTCAACTACTTAATCAGGAAAGAATTGCAATTTTCTGAGACTCCAAGTAGAAAATTCAAACGTAGACTGAGAGACATATGGGAGAATGTCTGTGGCAATTAAGTTTCATATATGTTGAGTTAGGCAAACTTACAAACATTCAGGATTGAGAACTAATGTTATCTATAAAATATTTTCTCTTAGCCCATTGATTGCATTATTAATCTCATATCATCTTCAGCAAAATGTTCTGCATTTGGAAAACTTCCTAATATAACTTTCTAATATTTTCTAGAGTTAAAAGATGTTTTTGGATTATTTTTTATTTTGAAATGCAATTCATACACCTATTTTATAAATAAAGTAGTGATGACACGAATGTATTCAATATTAACAAATGTTCTCTGAGAATGAGATGAAGAAATCACCAGTATAAATCCCAAATTCAAGAGAAAATGAGTCACTCTGAAACAAAATCATTTGGGAGCATTACTCATACAATGTAATAATAGCAAACATACATAAAATGTTATGTTTTCATATGGATCCTTGAATTATGGAGGATTCTTCGGTGACTTTAATATCAGGGAGCCAGATTAATTCAGATTTGATCCAGCCAGTCCAAATAAGCCAAAACCCAAATGCTTCTGAAACTAGTTGACAGACAAATTAGCACCAGAAACCAAGATATGTGGAGAAAAGCTATGTGCAACAAGCACTGTGAACATTTAACCTTTCACATTCTGCATAGATGAATTCTTAGTAAACTAGCATAATAATTACAAAGTTAAGTAGTTTGTTTTAGTGTGCTTAGTCTATTTAGGGAAAGTTAATGTAAGACCTGTACCAAGGATCCAATTCAAACAAGCAGCACTCTCCTTTCTTTCCCTTTTATCTGAAATATCCATGTAATTTTTATTTTGGTCTTGAGTTTGTTTCTTCATTATATTTTGCCTGTATAGATAGGACCTAAAAGAAGTAATTAGAGGTGACGTAATTGAAATTAATATGGAAATACACACATGCATAACAGCCAGGAAAATAAATTAACTGATCCTTTTTGAGCACTTGAAGACAATTCATATAACACCTAATTTGAAAATATTATAGGTAACAGGATTAGCACACTCCATTTAAAAAACAAATCTAATCTTAGCAAGAAATCTCAGCAATAAAAAATATATAAAAAAGAAACCTCTGGTAAATGAAGAGACTTGTGTTTCTGGGAAGGATGGCTAAATTGGGTAATGGGACCCAATTCTTCTCAAATTAGATAACTTACTTAATGCGATTTAAGGTTTGTTTTTGAGGACTTTTAGAAAATAATTCTAAAGTTCACCTGAGAAAGAAAAAAGGCAGATATTTTAAAGCCAGTGATGGAAGATCACCTATTAAATAACATGTAAAAGCATGCATTAAAGCTATAGTATTTAAAACAGGGCGATTAAGGTATAAAAAGAACCAAAATAAATGTAGCAGAATAGATAGCCTCCAAACAGATTTGATCAGAGAAGCATCACAGATCAATAGGTAAAAGGCAAGTAATTTAATAAATGTTTTGAGAAAGTTGGCAAGCTATTTGGTGGAAAGCATAGTTTTTCCTTCTCTGCCAAAATCTTCTATAAATTTTATAAGAATAATGCAGTGGACTTTGGGGACTCAGGTGAAAGTGTGGGAATGAGGTAAGGGATTGGGTACAGTATATACTTCTTGGGTGATAGGTGCACCAAAATCCCTAAAGAACTTATTCATGTAAGCAAATACCACCTGTTCCCCCAAAACCTATGGCAATTAAAAAAAATCCTGTGGTCCGGGTGTGGTGACTCATTCCTGTAATATCAGCACTTTGGGAGGTTGAGGCAGGGGGATCACAAAGTCAGGAGTTCGAGACCAGCTTGACCACATGGTGAAACGCTGTCTCTACTAAAAATACAGAAATTAGCCTGGCGTGGTGGTGTGCATCTGTCATCCCAGCTACTCAGGATTCTCAGGAGGAGAATCGCTTGAACCTGAGAGGTGGAGGTTGCAGTGAGCTGAGATCATGCCACTGCGCTCCAACCTGGGTGACAGAGTGAGACTCCGTCTCAAAAACAAACAAACAAAAACATCTTATGTAAATTTTAGATACATTTAGGATTAAATGTAAAAAAAGTAATAATATTTGTAAAAAAATTTGGTAAATATTTGACCAATCTCTAGAAGAGGAGAAACTTTCAAAGCATAAAACCAAGGAAAATAATCACAAAGAAAAAGATCAGCATTTTTGAGTTTATAAACTTTTATCTCTGTAAGTACTAAAACATAAACAGAAGGTATGAAAATTTATGACATCCATGCTGGGGATGGTGGCTCACACCTGTAATCACAGCACTTTGGGAGGCTGAGGCAGGTAAATCACCTGAGGCCAGGAGTTTGAGACCAGCCTGGGCAATGTGGGGAAACCCTGTCTCTACTAAAAATGCAAAAGTTAGCCAGGCGTGATGGCTTGAACCTGGGAGGTGGAGGCTACAGTGAGCCAAGATCATGCTACTGCACTTTAGCCTGGGCAACAGAGTGAGACTCTGTTTCAAAGAAGGGAAGAAAAAAAAGAAAAGAAAAGAAAAGAAATTTATGACTTTCAGATATGACTAGAATCCCTATAGACACATGGACAAAGAACAGTAGGTAATTTTGAAAAATAAACCTAAATGTCAAATAAGTTTGTGAAAAATTCAGACTCCTTCAAAATGAAAGAAATGTCCACTAAAACAGCAATGAGAAACCACTTTGCTTATAAAATTAGAAAAGACTGAAAATTGATGATGCCACTGAGGATGTGTTGGGGCTGGGATCTCATCATGGCTGGTGGGAACACAAATTGGTACAGCCAGCCTGGAAGAGAATTTGGCAGTGTGGACCAAGAGCAGGAAGATGTTTATTACAGCCTTGGACCTGGTAATTCCTCTTTTAGGAATGTATACTGAGAAATAATCAGAATGCAGTAAGAAATACAGAGTCGTTCACAGCAGTATTGCATTATCTTCATATCAGCAAGTTCCATTATGTAGTTCATTAGAAATGCAACCTAATTTTTGTATTTTACCAAATATCAAATTTTTGAAAATTGAAATTGTAATTGTTTGCAAATTTTACAACCATGCACATAGTGCCAGTTAACACTTAAAAGTTTCCATGTACCCATTTATACTTCTTTGAAAGTATGTACTTTTTCATGTACCCATTCTATTTAATAAGTTAACTATACAGGCTATATTTAAATCTAGATTAAAAATAAGAATTCTCATTAAAGACAAAGGTATACCCAGGTATCAACTTTAGTAAACCATAGGTTTAAAAAGTATTTAATGAAATTTAAGGATATGAAGGATCTCATTGTGATTCACTTTTAAAAAGGTATATTTCCTTTTTTCCCTTCTAGATTTTCTCTTTAACTACAGATAGGGGAAGTTTTGAAGGGAGAATAAATAGCCCAGCTCCTTTCTCTTCCAGCTCCCTCATCTCCCAACTGGAAGCCAGAGGGGCACAGGAGCCCAGAGCATATGGCACAGAGAGGTCAGACTCCCTGGGCACAGAGCAAGGCAGGGTGGAGAAGGGTGGAAAATGGGCCTGGGAGAGGGGCACACAGACACTTATCAGCAGGAAGGTGAAGGAATATGGCTGCCCATTCCCTATGGACAAACACAGTTACTGTGTTCCTTGCTGTTCAGCTGTACAGGCTCAAACTGTGCTTCTGATCATTCATGGCAGAAAGATAATCTTTGTGTCTGTGACTTCTAAATTTCTGGGCTGTTTCTTCATTCCTCTCCATTGGAAAGGAAACCCATGTGTCAGCCACAAAAGAGACCTTACTCATCTTTGAGAAGAAAGCGCTAATCCATAGTGCTTAAGGGAGTAAGGTCTGAGACCTACCTAGCCAAGCCTCAAAAAATCTCATCTAGTAGCTCATTAATGAGCTTTAATAATGATTATAAGTTGTTTGAAAAGTTCCAATCAGAGAAAATAACATGAAATTACTGATCAATACATGCTCCTGCTCCCAGAAATAGCTGCAAGTTTTATTTAATGTAAAGTCATAATCGTAGTGGCAAACAGAAAAATATCAGTGGTAATGAGTGGTAGATTGCATTGGCTATAATATCTCCCTTCCTGTGTGCTATAGTGTAATCTTGACGTTCCTCCTATCCACTTAACCTGGATAGATTTCTGTGAGCCAACCAATAGAGATAGTGTAACGGATGTTATTTATGTCTGAGAGGTCATAAAAATGTCACACACTTCTGCTTTGTTCTCTTGGAGAGAACAGAGCCTCCATGTTGTGAGGAAGCCCAAGCAGCCTATGGAGAGGACCCAAGACCCCTGCCCCACAGCTCCAGTTGAAGTCTTAACTGATAACCCCTACCATGCTACCAACCATATGAATGAGCCATCTAAAAGCAGATCCCCAGTACTCAGTAACACTTTCCCAGGTGATGCCACATGGAGCAGAGATGACCTGTTTCTGTCCAATTTCACATCATTGCAGATTCCTGAGCAAAAAAATAATTGTTATTGTTTTAAGCCGTCAAATTTGAAATAGTTTGTATGCAGTAACTGGAACAATGATGAATCCTTGAAAAGTGGAAGACAAGTGAAGTTGAGCAAAAGAGGGAACTGTATCCCAAGATATTCCTAGGGAGGCCTAGTACAGAATGGGTGCACCTGTTCAGAGAGTCCTGGACAAAACTACTTCTGTATAGAACTGGAGGGAGCCTGGTTAACCTGTCTGTACTTCTGTGAAGTGTCAGGCAGCAAAACAGAGACAAGGAAATGATGAACATAATTAAAAATTTAAAAAGGGCCGGGCGCAGTGGCTCATGCCTGTAATCCCAGCACTTTGGGAGGCCAAGGTGGGTGGATCACCTGAGGTCAGGAGTTCATGACCAGCCTGACTAACATTGTGAAACCCCATCTCTACAAAAATACAAAAATTAGTCATGTGCCTGTAATCCTAACTACTCAAGAGGCTGAGGCAGGAGAACTGCTTGAACCCTGGAGGTGAAGGTTGCAGTGAGCTGAGATGGTGCCATTGCACTGCAGCTTGGGCATCAGAGCAAGACTCCATCTCAAAAAATAAATAAAAAATAAAAAAGATTAAAGAACGCAGAAGAGTAGTTCAATGAAATTCAAAGCTGATTCTTTGAAATATTAATAAAATAGAATTGTGGTTATAAAACAGAGATCTGCTGCAAATGAGAAAAGGTATATAACTACAGATGCAGAGAACATGACTTAGAAAACATTGCTGTGGGCAATTTTATACCAATAAATAAAAAACCATAGATGAAGTAAATATTTTCTAAAAAATAGGTATATAGTTAGTTGAATGTATTTCTAGCACCATATACTGCAGACTCATAGGAAATACAGAGAAGAGAGAAATCAGTGGAAAAAAAAGTATCAGTAAATAAACAAATGCAGAGTGTGACCCTGTATCTGCAAAAAATCAGTATCTGGAAAGAAAGGGGGTGAAGATTGTCCTAAATGAAAGGCATAGATACACGGCAACCATAAGGAAGAGCTGGCTCTTTTTTGAATCCTGATTTGAACAACAAAGTGTAGAAAGAAAATTTTGAAGCAGTAGGGGAAATATAATTACGGACTGAATACCAAATAACAGAACTGGTCCTGGGGTGAGGCACACGAGGTGCCTTGTAGTACAAACTTTAAGGCGGCACTGACCCTGCATTGGCATAGCTGAGAGAGCAATGCTTCCTTCAGTTTCATGCCCTAGGTGCCTTGCTTACCTCACCCGAGTCTCAGACCTGTCAAGTATTATACCTTTTTTTGAGGTCTAATAATGGCATTGTGATTGCATAACAAAATATTTGTATTGTTTTAGAGATGTGTATTATATCATGGAGAGGTGAAATGACATGTCTGGGATTTGCTTTAAAACAGTTCAGCAAGAAAAAAGGATAGAGGAAGCAAATGTGGCAGCATCTAGGTAACTGTGGAAATTGCATAATGAGTGTTTGGGGTTTTGTTATATATTCTTTTGAGTGGTTGAAAATTTTCATAATAAAGTTTGTTTTTAAATTGGGTAACAGCATGACAACATAAATAATGGCATCACCCAAATGGACATATTTGCTAATCTTCCCGACTCTCCTGTTTACTAGTGTCCTTTATTCTTGGTCTGCTGTCCTCTTGCCAGGACGAAATGCAGACAATGTGCCCCTCCATGCCTGGTGTCCAATGTTAGGAAATTCAAGGCATCACTGCCCTGGGTCTCTCCTGGTAACCTGAACAAGGATGGGAGTCACTGTGGATATGTACTTTACCTGAAACTTTAGAAAGAAAAAAAGGAGTAACTTGAGGCCCCCCAAAGGAAACTGGGAGTTGAAGTGGGCTTAAGGGATGTAGGGTCAGATCTCGGTTCAAATCCCAACTCTGCTGTCAGCAAATTACTTAACCTTTCTGAGCCTTTGCTTCTTTGGCTATGAAAACAGGAATGTTAATATTTATGCTAAAAGGACTGATGTGGAAATTAAGTGAGATGACATTTGTGAAAATCCTTAGCATCTTGCCTGGAACGTGGAAGCTACTTCATTTCTTCACTCTTTCCTTGAAGGAGAGATGTCTTTGACATCTTTAGGCTACAGTTGCACATTATGGAGATGAAAATTCTTTTTGGGGGGCACATAAATGCTGTCACACCTGTTCTTACTCATCTATAGTCTGAATGACAGTTTTGCTCTTAAAGGCCCTCTGTGTCAAAAGGCCACTGTGGAGTTTTTTTCTGGGAGGATTCTGTCTGTGTTTTCAACCACTCAGGGTCAACAGCTGTTGAATACCACTTTCCCCTCCCTGTCCCCCAGTACTGGGCCCTTCACCCTGAGGTCGCTGCTCTCCCAGATCACATTCTCACATTGCCTGAGAAGTGCTGATTCTGTGATCAAAGCAGATGAGTCCGTCAGATGAAAAGTCACTTTGCCAGTGTCTGAATGTTCCTCTTCAGATCTTCCAGAAGTCTTGCTGAGGCCTCTGGCCTTTGCATGGGCACCTGATGGCTTGTGAGAGACCCAAGGCATCCGGATGTAGCCCAGCCTGAGAATTAGAATCTGTTTTCTCCAGCCATTGATTCTAGTGCAACAAGGAAGTTCCTGTTTCAACATTCTGTTTCATGTATGTAGAAAAATATGGACACATACACAAAATATGTGTATTAATGTTTGAGGCTTTTAATAGCAATAGGAGTTCATAAGCAAGAGATGTCAGGAATGGCTACAAGGAGGAGGTGAAGGGGAGTTTTGGAGGTTGAACAAAATTTAAATAAAAGAGAAAGAAAGATGAAAGACATTCACAAGCTTGACTCCCATCCAGCACCTTGTTAGATTTTCTTTATAATTTGCCACCGGAAACCTCCAGAAAAGTTGTCAAATGGGTTTGTTTTAGAGTAAGCTGAAAAAAAAGAAAAGATAATATTGGAAAACTCAGACCATAGTTCAGTATCATTTCTGAGTGTTTGTGAGGGTAACACACTTGCAGCCATAGGTAGACTAGACCCATGATGTCCCAAGACAGGGTTTTTCTATTCTTAACTTGTGTTAAGGTAAACCAAGGATGACGTAAAATTTCTGTTATTAGTACAGCCTGTATTTTTAAACTTTCTCATCACAATAAGCTAAAAGCCTTACCAGGCAGTTTGATATGAAGATTTATTTTTCAGACCAGTCTATGACTGAAGCAGCTGGGTGGGCAGAGCGTGGGGGTAAAGGTGAAAGAAGATTGTTGGAGAAACTCCTGGAGATGAAGCTCAGGTTGTACAGAGCTGCTGAGGTACACCAGGCCTAGGTACCCTCTGTGGCCTGAAGATCCTCTCCTCTCTGGGGCCTTCTCCTGGGATTCTGTGATGTCAGCTACAGAAAACAGGAGCTCCCACACCAGTGGAAGCGCTCAGCCAATGACATCAGAATCTCTGGAGGAAGACCCAGCATGTACACTTTCAAAACCCTCTGGTTAATCCAGTGTGCAGCTAAGGCTGAGAACCTCTGCTCTAAATATTTATACTGTAGTTTCTCTGGGTCCTGACTGCAGATTCAAACCACCTTTCTTGAAAAATTACCCTATCTTCTAGGCCCATCCCCCAAGACTCTGCTATCACTGGCATGGGGTGGGCCAGCCCAAGCACTGGTAGTTTTAAAAACTCCCCAAAATGATTCTAATGAGCAACCAAGGTTGGGAACCAATGTTCTAATTTTAAGAAAGCAGCTAATAAAGCCAGAACCTCCCCTCCGCATGTCACCCAAGAGGTGGCAGAAATAGCTCAACAAACACTCCTACAAGCAGCCTACCTCTCATCTCTTTGTCAGGAGGACACTGGGAGTGGAGAGTGGACTCTGGAGAAGAGGAAGGTTAGCAGGGTTGGTTTATCCCCTTCCTCCCCATGGAGGGAGTGGGAGCGCTGAGGGTTCAGAGGGGGCTTCCATAGGACTCCAAAAGAGAGAGGGCCTGCAAGAAGGGAGAATGATGACAATTCTTAGCAAGGTGGTTCTCCCATGTCAGGGAACTTTAGGAGGTACTGCTGCTAGATCTCCCCCAAATGATCCACATATCCTAGGAGAGCTGATACATCGAGCCTGCCTTGTTGGGGGCCTCAGGGCCAGGCACTGTCAGCCAGGGCAGCAATGACTTCAGCGGAGAGAGAATGCCAACTGCTGCCAGCTGAGGAAGGAGAAGATTCTTCCTTCTCTCCTCGTCCCAACATCCTTTTCCAGCCTGTGTATCCCATTCCCCCACCCTCCATGCAGTCGGGGTCTCTGTTGAAGCTCACACTGCGGACGGGAGGAAAGGATATTTCAATGGAATTCTATGGACTGAATTTAATAATCAAAAGCAACTAGAGGAGAAGTTCTCTGATAGGCCTAAGATGAGGACTAGAACAATGGATCTGATATGGCCAAATTGGAAGCAGAGGCTAGAGAAATAGACACCAGTTTCTGTCTATTGCCTGCTAAGTAGAGACCATTTGCTGCATCAGTTAGCCACATGTTGTGTTCCTCTACAAGATTTGAAAGTCTTCGAGGGCAGGAAATACACCTGATGCTTTTGAAACAACCCAAATCAAGGCCTACGCTGGTTGTAGAGCAGAGGCAGTTTTCCTCCCCTCATCCTGGATAGTCTTTACATTCAGCTTGGTCTACTGGTGGCACAAAGGTTTTGTTTTAAACTAGGGATTTCTCATCTCATTGTGGCAGGGATTAATTATAAAATAAAGATATATCTCAGGTAAATTATTTTACAGTACAGGAGCGATATGGCATTGACAACAATTTTTAAAAATTTGTGGAAGATTACAGTTGACTTTGTAGCTGGATATCTGTAAGTTCACAGATATTCCTTGACCCCAACTTATGGTGCTCCTTGGCAGCCAGTGATAATGTCTGGGACCCATGGACTTCAGGTATTTTGTACTGGCCCCAAAAATTCAAGCAGTTCTGGAGGTCTTTATTAATCTTTTAGGTCAACCAACCTCTCTCCACTTAGAATACAGGAAGGATTCCAAAGTGAAAAGGTGTTTATTGAGTATATATTGCAATGACACACCCTGAAACCACTGTGTTGGTGAAATAATTTACATGAAACATTGCAGGACATTTTATTGCTTCAGTTCTCCCATACTATCTTTGTTCTGAGAATCTGGAGGTTCCTTGAGAATAGAGTGGAAAGACTTCTACACCTTGGCCCTCTAAATCAAGAGGAGAAACAAACTTGCCATTTTAGTGTTAAAATGAGTGCTGATGCAAACATTTACCTTTTTATTTATACTGATAATCTAATGAATAATCTGAAAATATGGCTGGGGGAGGAGAATTTCCAGTAATGATAAGCACTTAGTAAAGTAGTTTGATATGCAGGAAACCACTTCTAAAATATACTAGCTGGTGCTTACTGAGGGAAACAATTACTCTTCTGATACAACATGCTTTCGTTCTATAGCTGCCTTTTTCTTTTTTTTTTTTACAAAAATATTTATCTTAATGGCATATTTCCCTACAGATTTTTTTCATATTCATATTTTACAGGTATACAAATTATCTATGTGCAATTTTTCATTCCTTTTAAAAATTTGATACATAGCATAAATGTCTTCATGTTATTATGAGGGATTCAAATCTGTAATTTTAATGGCTACAATTATTTTGTTAGGTAACTTATAATAATTTGTTTAAATATGACCTAATGTAAGAATTTGAGTTTGCCTCCATTTTACTATTATAAAAATGCCATTTTTGCTATTATAAAATGTATGTTTATGATGTGCCTTTTTATTATTTTGAACTTTTTAAGAGCAGGTTCTCCAAAGTGAAGTTTTGGGGCACAATGTTTGAAGTCATTTTAGTTCTTGAAAAAATTGCCAAATTTCTTTCCAAAATGATTATACCAATGTACAATTCTCCCATACACAGCCTTCTTTTTATGGTCTTACAAAAACCTTCTTTTATTTACTGAGAAAAAGATGAAAGCCATTTGTGTTATCATATGCATGATAAACTCCCCAAAGTCTCTCTAAAATGAAAATGAAATTTACGCACATTTTTAGAGAGAAGAAAAGGTAGAGAAAAATGGTGTAGGACTATCACAACTCTGTGTGTGTGTGTGTGTGTGTGTGTGTGTGTGTGTGTGTGTGTGGTGGGCTTTGTAGAGAATTGGGGCTTAATGTACCTAACAAACAACTAATCTTTTGCCTGAAAAATAGGCTGAGCTGACCAGATGGTGAGTGGAATGAAATCACTTTCCTACCATTATGGGCAAGATCTCTAACTCTTTGTCACCTACTCTGTTCTTCTTAGGCAGTAAGTTGATGGGGATGCTTGCTTGTAAATGACAGGAGGCAAAAGCCCATCTCCGCCCTAATTTCTCATCACTTGCTCAATACCTATTCATTTAGACTTTTGTCTTTAATACGTGTATTTTCCCTTGGCAATACCATAATGTCTTTTTTTTTTTGTCTCTTCACCATAATCATGATGAACACAAATGTAATGCACATAGTATTCCTTCATTTGAGTCTTTCTTTTATTCTTTTAATTCCAAACTGCTGTTCTTACTAAAAGAGGATTGTGTTACAAAAGAATGAAAATTTCCAGACAATGTTTAGTACATAATAGTTTTAAGAGGCTTCATGTTTGCAAGAGGCAAATTAAGCAGCCTCCCTTAATATGTAGACAACATCTGTTACACAGTCACCATTAATGATAACACTGGGATCTCTTTTGTGGCTGATTTTCATCCAGCTGCACCTACCCATAAAAAGCACCAGCAAAGAGGGCTATACATTTATCTGTCAGTTCAGAATGACTTTGGAAAACGGCACATAAACCTAAAGCAAATCTTTGTTAACCTCTGAAATCAGAGCCTCCATAAATCACTGCTTAGGACAGCTTATAACCTCCTCACAGCCAACTCATCATCCATTCAGTGTTTTATAAGATGCTCCAAATCTTAGGCTGGTTATATGGAAGAAAGCTGCTCGCCAAGAAACTAAGCCTTATGTTATGGTGCCCACCTGTAAAGAAACAAACATACCCATTGACCAGTCAATTACAAGTTTTTGCTAGAAAGCTTTATTTCTAACAACATCCCCACTGGCACCAATGGATCTATTACTAAGTAATAAAAACTCTACAAAATCCTTGGTAGGGCTAATTAGCTATGGCTAATTATTTGATTTGATGAATTATTATTTGAAGTTAAACATTAATATTCTTAAATGAAAACCATTCAGAAAGCTAGTAGACGGGTTCCACTTTCTTTGCAAGACTGAGCTGTATGAAATCTCTTACAATTTGGTTGTAGAGTGTATTCTTGTATATTTTCATCTCGGGGTTTCTCTGTGGATATATATCTTACAGTGTAACATATCAATTTACTCACTTAAGACCTACTCAAGTGACTGCTCTGTTTCAGTCTTGCTGCTAGATGCTGGGGCTATGTGGAGGAACAAATAAATCAAGTCCCTGTGTTCAGGTAGCTGTATCCACCACAGGGGTAGAGAATTAAAAAAAGGCTCAAATTATAAATAAAGCAAGAGTGATTGAGGGGTGGCATTTTAAATGTGATGTTTAGAGAAGGCCTTTATTTGTACAGAATCCTGAATGAAGCAAGGGAGAGAGAAGTGTGAATCGGCAGGAAAGGAACATCCCAGGCAGAGGGAACAGCAATTGAACAGGCCCCAAACTTGGCAAGTGCAAGAAACAGCACAGAAGCCTGTCTGGCCGGATGCTGATGCGAGAGGGAGAGCAAGCTTGTGAAGGTGGGCACGGGTCAGGCCTTGAAGGCCACAGTAAGGAGTACAGGTTTTACACTGTGCGAAGGAATGCTTTAGGAGGTTCTTAAGCAGTGAACTATTGTCTGGCTTATATTCACTTTGATACAACACCAAATTAAACTAAATGCAGTTTTCACATAGCTGAAAGATCTCTCTAAGCATAAATCATAATGTAACTCAGGTTCTCCACCTTTAACAATGGGATTATGGATTTCCAAGGGGCTCACAGATGGCTTTCAGAGAGTCCACAGTATGCTTGCAAAATGTATGTTTATGCATATATTTAAAGAATACAGACTTCACAAAGGCTAAGAACCAATGATCTAGAGGACCCTAAATTCAATTTCAGCTGTACTATTTCAGGATTCTTCAGGTCTTGAACATAGCCAGCAGTCTTAGCAACTTTTTCAGTGAAGGACCTAATTGTTCATTAACTCATTTTCTTTCTTTATTCTCTACCTATTTATGCCTAGTGTTCCATTATTGGAACACTAAACATGTGGGAGTTATTTATATCCTACTGCTCAAGGTCATTGCCAAAGTCTGATTTTTCAAATTCAAAAAATTGCAACCTCAGGCATAAATGGGTTAATCAGATGAATATTTTCAAGTCTCTTTGTCCCATCTAGTCGATTGCATTAAGTTCTTCATCTCTTTCTGAATCTGTGTCCTCTGTCATGCAACTTTGCAAAGAGAAGATGTGCTTTTGCACACCTGACTTGTTTTGGCTACTGGGATATCAGCAGATAACAAAGAAAGAGCTGGGACAGCACTTGTGAAGTCTTGCTCTTTTGCCTCTATCATTATCATCAGAAGAACATGGCCAGACTCACTCCAGCCAGTGCCAGGAGGATGACAGTCACATGAAGCAGAGCTCAGTCATCTTGGCTGAGCCCAGGCTGGATTGGTTGATGCCCAGATCTGTGAGTGAGCCCAGTTTTAGTCACCTATACTGCTCAGCCTACCCAAAGATCTGTGAGATGTTGAAGTTCTTATTGTTGAATGCTGCTGAGATTTCTTTTGAGGATGTTTATTAGGCAGCAATATTTAACTGATATGCCATATTCCTACCACATTTGGAGCCTCTTTTTTTTTTTTTAAAGACACCACATTGGAGATCCTGAATTAAGTTCTTTTGTACCCATTTTGGGTCCTGATTCAAAACTGAATTCCCGGTTTCAAATTGAATAACAATGACAATCAACCCTGGTTGTTTATACTTTCTTATTGGTACACACTCCAGCTTTCCCTTTAAAAGCTGCCACAGCTGGTTACAGAGGCCACGTCCTAGAGAGTACTACTAGTGGCAGAAGGGTGAAATTTGCAGCCCTAATCTCATAATGCTAGGACTCAGCCTGACAGTGGTATATGCCACAACATCCTAGCCGAATGCAAGAATGCTAATAAAGGATACAAATCCTCCTTCAGAGTAGGGGTATAAAAAGCTGTCGAACCTTGCTAAATGGCTGTAATGAATGTAAACTACAGCACACCAGCTGAACCTTGGGATACACTTAATTGCCCAGGGTGGCTTAATCTTCAGCCCTGCCAGTTGCAGAAGGATTATTTGTCTTTGGTGAACTCAGTGGAGAATTGAAAGTAAATTTGTTTAAACGATAGTAGAGTTTAGAATAGGCATAACAGAAGAATCATAAATAACCATGACTGAAATGTAAACTACAGCCAAATCTAAGCCTGCTCTTTGTCTAAGGATTGCAACCTTGAGGAAGGAGGGAGCATAAGTTTCTTGATTTGAGTTTTTATTAAACTATATTATGAGTCACTAGGAGAATAAGTGGGTTCTATTTAAAATAACTGGCATAGCCAAAGCAACATGACCATGATTTCAAAACTACATTTCCCTGCATGAGCCTTCAAAAGTGGGGGGATGTCAGAGTTTTGCTGATTTTGAACCTCACTATCCCCAAATCCCACTTCTTCCCCAAATGCATAGAAATAAGATA